>QYAP01000457.1:6893-40495 GCA_003988905.1 Hymenotorrendiella dingleyae
TTTTGTATTTTATTCTTAGCTTAGCACGTCTCTATAGCCTCTGGGAGCTTCGTATCATTCAGATACCTAGAGGTAAATGACAAAACAAACAAACAAACAACAAACATTTACTCCGCAAAATCCCTCACAACTGACTCAAACAGTTCTCCATTATGATTAGGAATCTAGGATAGGTCTATTAGGCCCCCCAGCAATTTACATTTAGTCAAATTACTAACTATCGCCATTCAATTGCTCAAGTGCTATTCTTGGCAACTTACCCTGCGATGGATGAACCCCCTAATTTTTTTCGGCAATTCCCCCACAACTGAGTCACCCAGTTCTCTATTGTAACAAGGATAGTTCCGTGAGATCCCTAGCGGTTATACTTGGTTAAATTACTAACTATCATAAATATTTCACTCCAAGTGTTATTCTCGGTAGCTTACCCTGTTTTGGAGGGTTTCCAAAACTGCATTCCTGTTTTCAGCTTTCTACGCTCCACCAAGGGAGATCTCTCACAATTTTGTTCCTGTTTTCATCAAAACCCTTGCGAAATTGCGACTTCGCTCAAATCAAAATGTGTTGTCACATCTGGGTTACCCGGAGATTGAACAATCCCCCCACAATTTGGACTTAGCCGGGAAAAAGACAAAAGGAAATTTACCACTCAAGTCCCAACCTACACTTATTAGAACAAGGGGAAAGCTATTATGCTTCGTCGTATCAAGTATGTATAAGTTCAAGGCAATGCAGCTCTCCCTGGGGTAGTATCGTATATGTACCGAAGGTAATCGCAACAAAATCACACGCCGCTCTTGATCAAATAAACCGTTTCATTCTAGATCCCCCATCACCTTATTCACTCTAGTTCCTTCGCTCCGGACATATGGTATTCAGTTTTTTAGCTCTAGATATCTCGCTTCAGCACCTGAGTCTTCCGACTAGTCATTCACCTCTCCCAGCCAACTCTCCTCCCATATCAAAATTTCCCATAATGAGCCAAGGATATGGAATCAGAACAACAAAAGACACTTGTATGGCAAGAGTAAGAGACACCTAGATGTAGACATTTGAACCTGAGCTATATACATGTAAAGAATATTTACAAGTGAAGATCAACCCACCGCACACGCACCCTTCAGCCTTTCTCTTCTATATGTAAACAACAATTCACAGCTACCTACAAACACTGTGAATAATACACATTCGTAACCGTACACGTCGTCCCCGCAACACACGTCCCGCTCCCGGTCCAATCCTCACCTCCACACTGCGCATACTGCGCCAAACTCCCCCCACCCGTGCTACTTGGAGCACTACTCTCCGTCCCAGTACTACTCGCAACCCCAACACTCGTAGTAACAGCACCACTCCCCGCAGGACCAGCTACACCCGTAGTAAGAGAACCCGACTCAATATAAACACCCGAGAAATAGATGTCTTCGTTTGTATCGGACTGGCCTGAGACGGGGAGTTCGAGGACGCCGAGATGCCAGTCTTCGCCGTTGGAGGAGGCGGAGGTGGAGATGGGGCCGGCGGTTAGGGTGAGGGGGTCGGAGCCGGTGGAGTGCCAGAAGGAGACGGTGTTTGCGGAGAAGTTCTGGAAGGAGTGTTAGCGAGGAAATAGGGGGAATGACATGGAGAAGCAAACTCACAATCTCATAAGCAACATTATGCCAGACTCCTGCTGTCCAAATGGTACTCCATTTACTCGTCCCACTGACAAACCACTGCAACTTCGCATCGCTGGTACCGCTCTCACCACTAATCCAGCCAGCCTTCATCTCCGTGAAATGGCTCTCGAAGAAGTTGATCTGATGCTCGCGATAAATGCTTGGGGAATTCACGCCATTTTGCATCATGCTGAAGTGATAGTATACATGCCCGGAGTTAATGGCGGCTGTAGTTTGCGGAATAAGTTCTGTGCGTCGCATTGTTTGGCCATTCCAATAGGCGGTGCTGTCAAGCGTGAACTTGGCGCCTTTGGTGGAGGAGGTGTCGGCGGGATTTTTGTAGGAGTTGTTGAAGTTTATGTATTCGGATACGGTGCCAGAGCCGTGGATATAGTATTGGTAGGGGCCGACTACGGGGGATGTTAGAAGGGTTTCTTGTTTGAAGGTACGGTAAGAAGAGAGAAGAAGGGGATTGGAGCTTTGAAGTGCATCTACTACTTGGAAATTCCCTTGAATCCAGAGTAAAATGAAGATGGAAAAATGGAAAATCATACGAACCTTGATTACTCCACGACCAAGTATTCAAATCCGCACTCGACGCCATATCATTGAACCTCCCATCCCAGAGCACCGTCGCGCTCGCAGCCGCCGCGAAAAATAGAGTATGGAACCGCATATTTACAGACAAGAGAACCTTCAACTTGACAACGAGAAAATCTTGCGATGAAATAACAAAAATCGAGATCGAGAACGAAAGACGCAGGAGGGAAATGAAAGCCACTTATTTACCACGTCCCAATCCTTCCCCTACGTATCCGCCAATTTATAAACACCCTTCATTCATCATCCCAAGCCTTCCATATTACAGCGGCAGTCACAAGGCCAAACAGAGCCATCTCTATCCTCATCTGGTAAGACATGACCATGAATCCAGGCACCACGGACCGGAGGAAAATGCGTGTTACCATAGAAGATCCTTCATGCTCGCGACGCAGAAGAGAAGAGATACTCGAGTAGAGAAAACAGCCGTTTAGCCGCTTCGAGGCTCAAATGAAAATATCGGAATATATCCTCCGCACGTTTCGGCAGCCCGAAAGCAGGCTGAAAGCACTGCGCAGGGGTGTCTCGTTTGGGTATTACTGGAGATGGGATGAAATTGAGTAGTGCAAATTGAAAGATCTCCTGAAAGCACAGATGTATATCACAACACACAACAGGCGTGCGTTTGGAGACTTGGAGTGAAGGGATCGTCGGCCAGTATCATAGGCTACGCGTACTTGGAAGAGAAGCAAATTTAGCGAAAACATCAAAAGATAAATACAACATGGACCACAGCGATAGGACTCGTGCCTGTGGTTAATCCGAAGAAAACAACTTTCTGAAGAAGTTGGAGAGAAATTCAAAGTGCCATTCTGATGTCCAGTGACTCCCGAGGTCGTCCCCCACCATCCTATCCCGTCGTTCCTTTTCGCCCCGCCTCCGAGCCCCTAACCATCCATGCGTACCCACCATCCCGTCCCTATATATACCCCAAAGAGTGCTCTTCCTTCATCCAATCACATCTCAAGATGGCAATGTGGCGGAGTGGTTAACGCGACAGCCTAGAAAGCTGTTTCCTTCGGGAGCACAGGTTCGAGTCCTGTCATTGTCGGATAGTTCCAATATTTTTTTAGTTTTTTCCTTCTTTTTTTCTGCAAAACGCTGGACGGTGAATACATTTTTTTTGCTGCTGGGAATTTTTTGGGAGATTGGAGTTTGGGTGGAGAAGAGGTAACTATTCACATGTTGGACCGTGCACCGCACAACTGCATAGAGCTACCGGTACCTACGTAGGCATTCTCAATACTCACTCAGAACAGGTATTCAGTGGAAGAAGCACTACTTTTGTTTTTTGGGTTTCAAAGCAGAAATTCCTCATCTTCTTTCGCATCTAATAACAGACACACAAACACACAAACGAAAGCCATGGACTCATACCGCATCGCCGCCATCCAATCATGCGCAACAACGTCACAGACTCACCACTCATCACCGTAACTTCCCCCTCCTTCACACGAACCAATTTCACCTCCCCTAATTTTTAGCACATGCGCCGCAGGAAATTGAGTTCAACTCAATCAATTTGTAAGCCGCTACGTCGAGTTGCAGACACCAAGTTTTCTAGCGGTAGCGCTAGGAGTCAATCATCCGAGAACCCCGAATATTCCGATAGTAAAGGTCGGACGCATTCGTTTGTCAGGTTGAGGGATTTTGTATTGGGTTTGTTTGGTAATTGGCCGACTTGTTTATGAATACCCAGGTAGCGGTATACTTCTCCGTCTCTATGTTCAATTCTACGCTTTTTCTCTATATAGGTATACATTGAAAAATTGCACTCTGATCTCTGAGTGTGTTGACATCAGCCTTCAGCACGTTTTCACAGCGTTTAATACCAAGAGTACAGGACAAGTGTATGAGTATTAGACAATGCTCTTCAATTCCATTTCATACATGGGTATCTACTTTTCCCACAAACAATACCAAAGCACGTACCGACCTCAGCGCCTACCAAACGCCTAAAAATATGCAGTCCTAAACCAAACAACCAACACTCATACAACTCCAAATTTTCATGCCTCACAACCGACGAGTTTTGATTCTCCCATCCCTCACAAGCCCATGAGAGACCCCGCGCTCCCCAGTCATCCAACCAGGCATTCTCTCGCCATCAATGACCCCAGCTTCAACTAGTTCCCTGATACCCGCAAATACATGCGTTCCTTGGAATGTAAACGTGATGTCGGGGCGGAATTTATCGTCATTGCCTTCTTCATCTAGTTGGCTCTCCAAATCTAGGTCGGTAGCACTCTTCCTGCCCTTTCGCTTTGGAGCTGGTTCGTCGCCTAGTTCATCAGCGAGTGGGTAATTTTCGTTGTTTGCGGGTGAGTTATTGGAAGATGGGAAGGGATCCAGCATTCGGACTTCGAATTTCTCGATGCCTTTTCCGTCGTCGGGTTTAGCTGTGTTGCCAAAGCGACCTTGAGCTACTAGTTTCCGTCGCTTGACGACTCGTTCGTCTTCTTGGATTTTGCGTTTGATGCCTCGAGGTGGAGTATTCTCTGGCAGTTCATTCTCATCAAAGTTGGAAGGTTCCGGAGTGGGAAGTTGGATATTGAGAGGGTTGTCAGAGCCGTCCTTCTTTTCTTCGGCGTAGATATTCCATCCACCACCTGCGGCATTCGCCCGGCCTCCTCCTCGACGTTCGACTAAGGCGGCTAGGTTCTTGGCTGACATGTTTGTTGATTCGAGTTTGTACCGTTCTCGGGGTTTGGAGAATGCTTTGGGTATCCCTTCCAATGTCAATCTCCGTAGGCTTTTATTGTCTGATTTTGTTCCTAGTTGACCGGGAGAAGTCGAGGTGGTAAGAGAAACGTAAACAAACGGCGAGTCGTCTGGAAAGGCAATATAAAATGTTTTGCTCGAGTCAAAGGTGGTGTGTTTGTGCGAATGGAGGGCCAAGGAGGTATTGTATGGACTTTCGATGATAAAAACTCGGAGAATTAACAGCGGTAGTGATATATGCCGGTCCAGGTTGTAATGTGCCTTAACGTCTGGCAGCACTTCTTTCTGCAAGTTTCGAAGGAAGGTCGGAGGGTGGAAGCGTGGTATTGAAATTGGTTTTGAGTTTGAGGGTTCCTTCTCTCCTTCCGCTGCCAGACGTACAATCTTTAGCGCTGTCCATTTTTGTGACGAGGGGTGGTCGTAGAGGTATTGCATATCTGCCATTGCAAGTTGGTATAGACTGATCCCGTCCCGCCAATCTCCCTCGATTACTCTATCTACCACATCCCGCTTGCTTCCCTTCCCAGCTTGAAGTTCAGAGTATATATCGCGGAGGGCCGCCAGCGAAGTTGCCGGAGGATACATGTCCTGCTCATCGTCGTCCTCGTCATTTTCTTCCACCAGGTAGGGAGCAGTGTTCTCCTGATTCCTTTCATCTAGCCAATCCAGTACCAGAGAGAGTAGCGATGGTCGGGTCAATCGTCCGAGGGTTTTGGTGACTGCGGGGTGTGTCGAGGGGATCAATTGGGAGGGAAGGAGAGCAGAGGTGGTTGGAATTGAGAGAGACATGGTGGCAAGTATATGGTAGAATGATTTTGGGTATCCCCAATGTTTCCCCAGATGGTCAATTATCAATGGCTGCCAATTATATCATTGTGTTGTCGTCGGCGCAGTCAACATCAACCTTGTCGCGTCGTTAGCCAACGCGACTTCTCACTACACCAGCTATGGTCCCGGACTCCGACGCGATTTAGTCACGTGAACGCTGAGCACCGATTTCCAGGTTTCCACACGAGATCTGACCTAGGGACTGTCCAATCACAAGTTCACGGGCTTTGTCCCGCATTGCGCCAAAGGTGGGTATTGGGCCGAAATGTTTGATTACAAAATCATGCTCACGCATGCTGCTGCATGCTTTCCGAGGTCGAGTTCCAAGTCGAGTAGCTTGAAGAGCGGGCTCCAAAGCGGCAGCTGAAAGGGCGTCATGATAGTCATGACTTTGGAGGCGGCTGGCGGCCACGAGAGAAGGCTTTGTTTCTCCCTTTCTTTTCTTTTTCTCCTCCGACCCAGGCTTCTTGGAAAAAGGAAAAAGGGAAAAGGCCATGTGGGAAAAGATCCATGCTTGAATGGCTTGCTCTGGCCTATTGTGGACCTAATGGGGGAGCTTCAGGCTGATTGCTTCGATTGAGCCTAACTCGGTGATAAAAGGCCTTCGAGTTGGACAGACTAGATGATTTAAAATCAATGAGTGGTGGAAAGTGAGAAAGTTAGCAAGTGACTCGAGCCTCCTGCAGTGCGCGGAGAAAGAGGGTTCGTTGGAATCTTTTCACTTGAAAATTAGAAATCGGCGGCTCCGTTTCCTCAGTTGATCGGCGTTATCCTTTCGTTGTGTAGATAAGTGCCGCAGTTGGCCCATTCAGTGCCAGTTTCCCGTGTGCTAACCCATTTTCACCCATTCCGCCCATTCTCACGAGGCAAAAGCGTCTCCTTATACCTTTCTCACCAGCATCCGTTAGTAAGCTGGGAGCGGAGTGGGGTGTCGTCCACAACACCACTTCTTCAGCCCACGAATTGCTTCTTCAAATCAATCACACCCATACATCACGACGCAGTTCCCCAGCGGGAACACTGCAGCGACACGCATACCACGCATCAGGAGGATAAAGAGCAGAAATCGAGCACGGCATCGAGAGAGCAGACAGTGAAGAGCGCATCACGAAAGCGAGAGCGGGCGAAATTCACCGAGTCTTTCGGCTGAGACAAAGAAGATACAAAGCCTTAGCCGCCCGCGATACCAGGCCTCCGCCCGCAAACTCCAACTACAACTACAACCTCAACCTCCACAACCACTACCATCGAACATCGCATTATCGCAAAAATCAAACGCATACTATCGTGCGCCTCCTGCGAATAGCCTCCAAATCGATTATATTGCGCATCGTCGCACCCGCCGCGCATCATGGCATACAATGGACGGAGGGGCCCGAATGTCTCGGAGTACATCGCCAACCTCAACGCGATTCCATCCGCGCAAGACATCCAGAGCTCGCAAGACAACTTCAATCTCGAAGATGAGCTGGCCATGTTCACCAACACGCAGTTCTTCGACTTCGACCTGGGCCACGACGCAGCGGCGCTCGAGACAGGTTTCGATGCGGAGGGCCCAGCTGCAGTCGAGGCAGGTGACCTGAAATCATCTATGGACTTTGGACTCCAAGGTAAGCACTTTAACTTCCATCGCGAATGTTCCGACTCTCCTCGCCGTCGATCATAGTCAGCGTCGCAGGGCCAAACAGCAAAGACCAGCGCCACGCTCTGCCTCTTGCTGTATGGCTCCGAAAAGCTGGACCCGGCCAAGGTGTCATTGCGAACCCTGATTCCACCATGGCTTGCGACCCCGCGACAGGATCAATATACATACCACCAATGTACGGCCAATGGTCCCCCTTCGAATCAGCGGCTCTGATCCGGCAGACACGTGCATTATCTGCTGCATATCCGTGCATATGTACGCAAATATTTGCTGCAGCCGTCAGACTTTGGCCTGGGACAATGTGTCGAGCGAGAATTGCTCACTGAATCCTAGCGATGGCGACATGTCACGTGATGTATATCAGCCTGAGCAGCCTCAACTTCACCGTCCCAACAGTCAATTGTACCTCCAATAGCCTGGGACCTTCCTGATTAGTATCAGGCATTTGCTCTGTGTGGGGAAATCCATCGTTCATCTTATTATTATATCATTCATCCTTATACATGTCGAGTACTTTGACGTGCATTGAAAAGCAAGCATGCTGACATTCATATCACGGCAGGAGATTTCGCTTTCCCAGACTTCAACGCCTTTGCTCAGCCAACATCTTTCAGTGACAATCACACTACCCAGCTTCCTCCAATCAACACCAACCAACCTCTTTATCCAGCAGCATCCAGCGCTGGCTCTCCGACTCCCGCCCTAGCTACCCCTGCGTCAGGCACCAAGCGAAAGTCTGAAGCCATGTCGCACGGCTCTCCTGGAGCCCCCGATTTCGAGGATGCATCTCGTATGGCTGCTGAGGAGGACAAGCGTCGTCGAAACACCGCTGCTTCCGCCCGCTTCCGAGTCAAGAAGAAGCAACGTGAGCAAGCGTTGGAAAAGTCGGCGAAGGATATGAGTGACAAGGTCTCCTCCCTCGAAAATCGTATCAACCAGCTCGAAACCGAGAACAAATGGTTGAAGAATTTGATCACCGAAAAGAACGATAACAAGGAAGACATAGCCCAGCTATGGAAGAAGTTCACTCAAGAGACCTCTGCCGACAGGAAAGGTACTGAACGCAAGGACGGCGTAGGAACCAAGGCATGATTACCCAGATCAAATGTCTTTGTCCTGCTCGTTTAGCGTTTCTTTACCCTGACCAGGTCTTACATATTGGTCCCATACGAGCTCGATTATTTCGCCGTATGCTCGAGCTTCGACTCGGTTTCTATTCGTTGTCTTTTGTTTTCTGCTGCAGTATTTTGGGGACTTCGGGATTAGGGGAGAGGGGATATTGGGAGTGGATTTGTGGGGGCGTTGTAGTCGATTGGAACCTGGCCAAGGTATTTTTTATCTTGGTCCATATGATGAATGATAGGAGGTGGGGTGGGTCCTCGGCGGTGGTTTGTTTATATGATATTTTCTGTTTGTGTTTCTTGGGGATGGCTCACCGCAGTTTGAGCTGCGTGTATTGCTGTTGACCGTAAGACACTGCAGGCCGCGTTGCAAGAACTACAATGCTCCCATGAATTTGATCAAATGTTAAAACAATTTTCTACCCTTAGTTACACAATGCCAATGATGTAATTTGTTTATTGAAGATACGTATAATCTGCCTTGTGCCGTCATAAGGGCTCCTCTCGCTGCCTCGTGCCCCATAACTTCCCAAGGAAAATCCCCATACTGCTACGGGTGTCTAGAAGCAGTTGAGTTGGGCTTCTATTGAACTTGTCCAAGTCTCTTATACCGAACGCCAGCCTTGGTTCTCTATCATTCCTCCGAATGCTTGGGATGTGTAGAAGTGCTCCTTGGGGGAAATATGATATTACAGTTATGACATCCGTCTTTCTATAAAGCGAGTTACTATATCTTGGAATGGTTGGTTTACCTAGGTAACTTTCCAACAAACACTTTTGGCGGTGAGATATAGGTCAGTTGGTATGTTTATCCTTGGTGTCACAGACTCACAGTATGATCTTAGGAATCTTACACCCCCGACTTTCCCCTTTTTTCTTGCCCTCAATCCTAGGACTTCCCGTTTACTACCCACCATACTACAATATAGTCACAACAGCTACGTCAATTATGTGACTGTATATTGAAATGATTGGTTTAACTTTCTGGCACACGGTTTTAGCAGTGTGATAAGACGTTGTTTTATCCTTGTGCCACAGTATGATTTTAAGATATACAGTATATATTATTATATATATAGATATGTTGGGAATCGTATACCCAACAAGCTCGGCTGTCTCTTCCCCCCTTTCTCGCCCTCGCCCTCGATCCCAATTCCCACCAAGTAACACACTACAACAGCTACGTCAATCAGTGCGATCTGGAGTTGTAAGAACCGGATTTTCAGGCTCTGAATTCAAGATGGGATGCAGAATTTATTGTACTATCATTCCATGTCTAACAGTTCAACCATTTTGAGAGCGAGGGTGTGTGTTTGCAGGTTGACGGTTGATAAGATAGGAGGAAGGGGATATGTAGCATGGATGAAGAGAGAACGTATGGGACACGGTGAAGGAAGACGAATATAGTTGATGTAAATCTCATCCGGCATCCCTTCAGTGCCATCACAAAACAAAACAAGAACGCAGATCACGATATCACGTAAGACAAAACTAATACAATAATCTATCCATTCATTCAGTATGAAGTATCTCATCTCTTCCGTAACATACACCAATGCCTCGTGCCTCCATACCTGACGCGTGCGTCAAGCATGAAGAGCGTATTACCAATGATCAATATTCCGGTCACTCCCATCCAAACTCCCGCAAATCAAAAAATCATCAGCATCAAAAAACCACCACTCAAAAGGTAATAAAAGCCAAACAAAGCGTGAGCAGCATGCAACCATGTATCCATCATCAACCTTCGCCAATGCAAATTTACAAAATTGATATGCCAAAGTCATCTATCCACTGCACATCTCGCATGCACCGGGGTTCTCAATACTGCCTGTAGATTTGGTTAGCGGACAGGTAGATGAGGGAGGTGGAGGAGAAAACTTACAAGCTAAAACAGCATCTGCGTAAATATCTTGCTCACGGTCGGTGCTTTCCTTTGCAGTGTCCTCTTCCTGCTTGTCGGCTGGCTTCGCTGGCTCAGGCAGTTCCTCTCCCTTCGGTGGAAGACCGGCGGGTTCGGTAGCAAGGGCCTTAGGACTGTCACCCTCTTCAACATCCGCCTTGAAGGCAGGAGTCTGAATGACTGCTGCGGGCGAGAATTTCTTGTTCTCAGAAGCAGGTGGTGGTGTAGTCGATGGAGTTGGTACGCCATTCTTGGTGCTTGTGCCAGAGCTCTGCTTGATGTACATTGGGCGAGAAGCAGAAGTTGGGGATGGGGAGAACGTTCCTGTAGGTCGCTTGTTCTTAGCGGAACGCTCGCGAGCAACATTGGTATCAGCCACGAGGAGTGCCTCTTGATCGACAGTGAATTGAATTGGCGCAGAAGCAGCCATTGTACGAAGGTAGTACATTCCTGTCTTGAGGCCCAATTTCCAGCCTGCGAAATGCATGCTGGTGATCTTGCCCATTGTGGGATCCTTCATATGGATGTTCATTGATTGAGACTGATCAATGAAAGCGCCACGGTCAGCAGCCATTTGGACAATGTTGCGCTGCGAGATCTCCCAAACGGTCTTGTATAGAGCCTTGATGTCAGCTGGGATGTTGGGGATATTCTGGATTGAACCACCATCAGCGATGATACGGTTCTTCATGTTATCAGACCAAAGACCCATGTCAACAAGATCCTTCAGAAGCCATGGGTTGACAACTTGGAATTCTCCAGCAAGTACACGTCGAGAGTAGATATTAGATGTGTATGGCTCGAAGCACTCGTTGAATCCCATAATCTGACTGGTACTGGCAGTTGGCATAGGAGCGACGAGCAAACTGTTGCGGATGCCGTGCTGCTTGATCTGTTGCTTGAGGCTGTCCCAATCCCACAGGTCAGATGGTGTAACACCCCAGAGGTCATATTGAAGTTCGCCCTTGGACGCAGGTGAACCCTCATATGTCTCATAAGTTCCATGGATCTTTGCCAACTCAACTGAAGCAGTCAATGCAGCGTGGTAGATTGTCTCGAAGATTTGGATGTTGAGTTGCTTAGCTTCAGGTGACTCGAAAGGTAGACGAAGAGCCAAGAAAGCATCAGCAAGACCTTGAACACCAAGTGCAATAGGTCTGTGACGGAAATTGCTCTTTCGTGCTTCTGGGACGGGGTAGTAGTTGATGTCAATGATCTTGTTCAAGTTCTTGACGACAACTTGGCAGACCTCGTGGAGCTTCTGGAAGTCATAGGTTCCGCTGTTGATATCAACGTAGGTTGGGAGAGCGAGCGATGCCAAGTTGCAGACAGCAACCTCATCTGGTGCGCAGTATTCAACAATCTCAGTGCACAAGTTGGAGCTTCGGATGGTACCCAAGTTCTTCTGGTTGCTCTTTCTGTTGCAAGCATCCTTGTAGAGCATAAATGGGTTTCCGGTCTCGGTTTGGGCCTCAAGGATGGAGTACCAAAGCTTTTGGGCCTTGATAGTCTTGCGACCCTTGCCCTCGGCCTCGTATTTCTCGTAGAGGGCCTCGAACTCATCGCCGTAGACATCTGCCAAGCCGGGGCATTCATTAGGGCACATCAGTGTCCACTCTCCATTCTTTTCGACGCGCTTCATGAAAAGATCAGGAATCCACAAAGCATAGAAGAGATCGCGAGCGCGAACTTCCTCCTTTCCGTGGTTCTTTCGGAGATCAAGGAACTCAAAGACATCCGCGTGCCATGGCTCAAGGTAGATAGCGAAAGCTCCAGGACGCTTGTTACCACCTTGATCAACATATCTGGCAGTGTTGTTGAAAACGCGAAGCATAGGAACAATTCCGTTGGAGTTGCCATTTGTACCAGCAATGTAGGCGCCAGTGGCACGAATTCTGTGGACATTGAGACCGATTCCACCAGCATTCTTAGAGATCATGGCACATGTCTTCAAAGTATCGTAGATACCATCAATACTGTCCTCCTTCATATCAATGAGGAAACAGGAAGAAAGTTGTGCTTGTGGTGTGCCGGCAGCGAAGAGAGTTGGAGAGGCGTGTGTAAAGTATTTGCTCGACATGAGGTTGTAAGTCTCAATTGCTGCCTCGATATCCTCTCCGTGGATTCCGACCGCGACACGCATAATCATGTGTTGTGGACGCTCGCAGATCTTGCCATCGAGACGGAGGAGGTAAGAACGCTCGAGTGTCTTGAAGCCGAAGTATTGGTAGTTGAAATCGCGATCGTAGACGATGGCAGAGTTGAGCTCATCTTGATGCTTCATCACACATTCAAAGGTCTCTTTGCTGATCATGGGCGATTGCTTGTCATTTCTTGGGTTGACATAGTGATATAAGTCGGAGATGACAGTCGAGAATTGCTTCTTGGTCTGCTTATGGAGGTTGGAAACAGCAATTCGTGCTGCGAGGATAGCGTAATCGGGGTGGGTAACGGTCATATATGCAGCTGTCTCGGCAGCCTACAAAGGGCGTCAGCAGAATTCCTCAAAGGCAGCTGCTGGCTGGCATTGGGATTAGAAGAGGCTCTTTCACTCACCAGGTTGTCAAGCTCTATCGTAGTAACACCTTGGTAGACACCAGAAATGACCTTCTGTGTGATGGCAGCGGCATCAACATGTTCGGCATCAAGACCATAGCACAGTCGGGAAACACGAGCTGTGATCTTATCGAACTGGACGCGCTCCTTGCGCCCGTCTGAGATATCATTAGCAATCGATCGTGCTGTGCAAAGAAGGGAAGAACATACCGCGCTTCCACACGAACATGATGGCGACGTGTAGAGAATGTGGTTGGAGAGGGGTTGATGGCAAAAACCACAGCAGATGATGCACTGCTTTTCTTTGTGGGACTTTGGTGATTGCCAAGTGCTTTTCGCTATCGCAATGCAGCCAAAAGACTTGATGAGGCGGGGGGGGAAGAAGAGGATGTTGTGTGAGGGAGGTTGAAAGTATGGAGTGGAAGAAGGAGGAATGCTCTGTTTTGAGGACAGGAGAAAAGTCGCGTCCTGTCGCGGTTTGGTAAGCCGGCCGACGCGTGAAAACAAAGCGCAAAGCGCGGGCGTGAACCACTTTAAGGAGGCTGCACCCGAAAAAGCGGCGGGGTATCGCAGCGTCATGCTGAACGATTTTCTAGACACCAAACCAAACCAAACACACCAAAAGAAAGGAGGTCTTGTCAATCAATTCAATAATTAAACTTAGAAATGGCTATACAGCTCTTCCAAAGTATCAAATAATATCTAAACTTTGCAGCTCTGTGCATTTCTCCCCTGGTGCCGCTTTACGCAAACGAAAAAGCAGCCTGAACGCCCCGCCAGTCTGTGCCCGTCAGCCAATCTGGTCGGGGACTAGAGGTTCGGGCGCACGTGACCCCAACACCACAGCCGTACGCCTAGGACCTCTAGAGGGTCTCCCTGGGGGACCTGAAAGTTATCTCCTTTGGGAAACTTATCTCTCTTGGGTAAGGCGTCGTGGGTCAGCTTAGTAAGGAAGCAGGGTAGTTGATTAGGCCGGAAGCTCGAGGTATAAACTATACTCTCTTATAAATCGAATTAATAAGATGTTTTAAAAAAGGAATTAGTTTTGAAATCCTCTTTTCTTCTTTTTTTCAAATATGAAATAAAATATTATAAAATATTTTATTTAAATTAAGTCTTATTTTTGGGGAAAAAAGAAAGGTTCCTGATGGCCCCCCCTCCTTCTAAGCGAGCGTGCAGCCCTTCTGACCCAATGGATTCATTAGTCAGCCTTGATTACTACCCTAGTCCCCCAGGGAGAGCCGTAAGAGTCCCCTGAGGAACGAAGGTAGACTCTTAGCCACGATAAGATTGCCCGTCAGCTAGGATTACACTCCGCTGAAGACGCATTGAGTCATGGCCAAATACATAATGAGATCCAATATTATCTTATCTGATCAGATCTTCTGATCTTGTTTTGATTACTTGCTCCATCATATTATGGCTCGCGTTGGACACAAAAAGCGCGACAGAATAAGCGACCTGAGTGACCCTGTCAAATATAAAATATAATAAAATACAAAATAAAATATGAATCTTCGGAATCTAGATATTTAATATCCAAATACTCATTGTTCCGTTCGTGTAGATAGAAATAATTGGGAATCGATTATTTATGAAAGGTGGAAAGAAGGGTTATAATGCGAGGGCTGGTATAGAATTCGGTTAAATCCGTCGCGCTTTTTGTCGCTTTGGAGGCTCGCCCGTGCGGTCACATTTTCGCCGGGTGCTTGATTTGCAAACACCGAGAACTGGTGCAAAGCTCACTGCTTCGCACAAAAATAGGGACTTGGCGAGGAGTGCTAGTCGAAAATGATATCAATTATCAATTGGTCAGATTTCAGCAGTTGCGCTCTAGAGATCTCACAAAACCCCTATCTGGTATGCCGCCCCTCTTTTTTCTGACGATGTTTTCCCCCCTTTCCATCAGGCCTCGCTTATCTCAAAGTATACCAGAGCAACTCGTCCGGTTCATTACAACGATCATTGGAGATGACAGTTTTATCCTATTTTTCCACACTCATAAGAATATTTGAAGTACAGTAATCAAAACTCCCAAGCTTTGTTTTATACTCTATTTGTTACTTTTACTTCCTCCAAACACTGAGTCTTCACACCACCGATAATTCATTTCAATAGCATCATAGCAGAGCAACCGCGCCGACCATAACCGCCAATAAACCACCGAGAATCTCCATGTCACTCCTCACTGCCACATTCTTCGAAGCACCCGATTTTGCTGAAGCAGTGCTACTTGAGGCCGTGTTGGCACTCGCAGCCGAACTTGAACTTTTTTGGACGGGTGTAGTTGTCGGTGTATATTGGACGCCATTCGCATTCGTGAAAACCGTTAGCCTGCCAGTGGCGCTTCCTGTGATTTCCCCTGGAGTAAGGGTAGCCGGTGATGCCGTAAAGTAATTCGACACTGCCGTATTATTTGGGAACTGGTCGTCGACCAATGTCACCGGCGGCGCCTCGCTGGCGCTGATAAACTCGGCTGTAACGTTTTGGCTTGGATAGATGATATTCACAAATGGTTGATAAGGTGGGCTGGGACTGCATTCCGCAAAGCTAATTGAAGAAACATATCCCGACTGATTCGCCCCTAACGGATAGCCATGGGCGGCGTAACAGTCATCACAACCCGTAATGGCCTCGAAGTAGTCTCCATTGCAGAGACACTCTTGTTCTGCTAGGAAATCGATTTCCTGCGTGCCGTTGGAAATACAAACAGCTTCCATATATCGCTCCACCTCGCAGGGGAATGGGGAATTGCCCAGTGTGTTGTCTTCATCGAAGTGTATGCCCTTCAACAAGTTGGGTGCGCACATTTCTTCGAGGTAAAATCCAGCAGGATCATTGATAATTCGCCGCCGAGACATTGGAGATGAAAATGCCGTAGCACGTGAGGGGTGTGAGGATGCGCATGATGGAAATTTGGAAATAGCCAATGTGGTGAATTGAAAAGAGAGAGCGACCAAGGAGACGCTGAAGAACTCATATGCAATGCAGGACCATCGCACAAGAATAGGAGGCGGAGCCGCCAAGAGCGCTACAAGGCAACAGCAGCGTGAGGTCGTACTGATTGAATGGGCGAATCGCACCTAGGCATACTCGAGTACACCGAGAACTCTCGGCATCCAAGATATACTTACTCTGAAGTGTATTGAAGAGTAGTTAAACAGGAATATGGTTGATAAAACTAGCTGTTTGACGAAATATCTCCAGACTCCTGCGGTGGAATAGGAACATGCTAAAAAGACCACGCTCTCATCTTAAGGAAATATGTGACCGCTTACATTTGCAAAATAGGTATGTTCGCTTGACCGAACCAAGCTCTAAGCGAGATTTGGCCATATGCTAGAACGTATTTTTGTTCTCATCTCCTCAACTTTATATATGCTCTTACTGTAGGCTTCTACCATCGATACACAGCATAGAAATTTAGGTAGACCTACATATCAACTTTCCTCCATCGGACGCTACACATTCGGCATCCGAAACATGATTTTCTTGGATAGAAGGAAGTTCCTGGGAAGATCGCCCGTTTTTGGGAGTATAGACTCGTTCTTTTTGAGAGTCTTTATAAATGAGAAATCGGTGCTGAGGCTCGGCGGCGTCGGTCTGGTTCAGAATAGACGGTACTTTTCCAAGTGGCTATTCGAACATACCGTACCAAGGGAGAAAGTAATACCGTATTAATTGGAATACAAGACCTTCCCTTCTCGCCCGTTGTAAGATTAATTGTTTCATGTTATTACAGAGAATTGAGGTCGAACGGGAGAGGCTCTCTCGTTTTCAGGGCCTCCTTCATAATGCTTCATTTTGATCTCTATTGTGCTAAACCATCACAGAGAATCAGCATGGAAACGGGAGAAAAGGGGGGTCTTGTATTCCAATTAGTACGGTGTTTTCTACCTACATACCCTCCGTCCTCTCTTTTAGAAAGTTGTCTTGTCGTTTTTCAATCCTTGCGGCTTTGTATTGAACTCATATTGCGAATTTCTTGGGCAGATCTAACCACCTGCATCGCACCATTCCAGCTACCAATGGTACAGCCGATTTAACGGCTCAGATTCAAAAATTTTCTCAGCCCCGCTATAAACCCATCCAACAATCCCCTCGTCCTCAAAGCTGCAGACCGACCCTTCCTCGTAAGTCGTAGTATGAAACTGCCCTCCCCCAGGTTTCATAAACCTGTACCAAGGTACAGTCCCTACAACCTCTTTCGAAAAAACGTGATAAGCAATTTTTTCCTGATGATAGCCGAGGGCGGGAGCCATTTCACGAGTGGTATCGGTTGTGTAGAAGTGAAAACCAAGCGTCTCGTGGTACCAACGGTACATGGGCACTACGTCCTGCGCCGAAGCTTTCGGTACATAACAAGCTGTCTCTTCCCAGTTGTATCCCAGTTGAGGGGCAATTTCGCCTGTAGGGTGGAGGGTGTAGAAGTGTTCCTTTGCAGCCCACCTTCTATCCTGAGGCTGCCTTTCTGAACTTTCTCTTTCCGGTATTTGCTTTGCGATCGCGTCCACCCGGCCCAGAATCCCTTCTATATTATCACCGATTCCATGCAGTTTTTCCTCTACCCTCCCCTGTGAGCCCACAGAGGCAAGTTGTAAATGCATCGAAATCGCCGCCGTATGCGTCGATAACTTTAATCGTATATCTGCTAGCCCTTTCACCTCTTTATTTCCAAATTTAAACCTTTGCCATATTTGCCTGCGACTTGTCTTGTTTTCCACCAAGGTATCATATCTCGTAACGACGGAGTCGAGCACTTTGACGACATTTAGACAATTCTTGACTATTTCGTCCGTATCTTGTCGTTGATCTTTGCCCCGGTTGAGGAGGGATTGCGGATTTGCTAGTTAGTCTTGGAGTTGTCGCAGGTTGCTTTTGAGGGAGGAAAGTTCGTTTGTGAGTTCGTTGTGTTCTTCGCATGCTTTTTGGGCTCGTTCAATTGCTAGGTAGGCTGCTTTGGCAAAGACGATAGCGTCGCCTATAGAATAGCCAAAACTCATAATAATATCGTTAGACTTATCAGATCGCTATATTTTGCTCAATTCCGCTAGCTCAGAAGTTCGACTCTGAATGTAAATTCCGAAGATTAGCTGTCGTTTCGTGGTTTTGGCGATGCGGTAAAGTTTGGCGATGCGGTAAAGTGGGCCGACGACGCCGATTTTATTCGCATGCCACCTTCACTACGTAAAACTTGGGGCTCATACAGTTACATACACTGTGGCTCAGTCAATGCATGCACAACAGACTCACTCTTCAAAGTACAGTAAGCTTGCATCGCTCAAAGTGGGGGTTGTACTGGGCTCATTGAGGGGCGAGGCAGGGGGGCTCGCGATCGTTGATTTCCATCCCTAGGGGTACAGACGTGACAGACAAATTGAGCCCCGCTCTCACCGAGTCTCACGTGGCTATTTGAAATGGATCTCTAGGGTACGAGTGGAGTTTACGGACGATGGGAAGATCCCAAATGTAGAAAACAAGGCTCATCTAGGGAGGGTGTCGTGGGTGTTTACCGTTCAACTGGTTTGGGGACCGTCGATCGGGTAAGCCGGCGAATGTCAAAGTCCTTGAAGATCATGCCACTGCGCGATGAGAAAGAGCAAGAATTAACTAAGATATCTCCCCGCCTTGGGGGGAAGTGCAAAGAACTGCTTTCTGGAGGCCATTTCAGAAACCACGAGCATGTCATTGAATGCATGGAGGGGTGAAGCGGCATCTAGAACCTAGTCTCAGCGAAATTCAACTGGCTTCTCATTTATTCGACTAACTTATGAATGAATTCTTGACTTTACAACTTCGGATGCCTAATTTGGGGGTAGACGAATTCTGAGCTGAAATTTCGCCCCTATCTGTAAATTCGCTAACCGAAGACTTGACCATCAAGAGAGTAGATTTATTTCATGATGACCCGTCCTTCTCCATTTCCCTTTGTAAAGCCCCCTAATCAAATATGATTCTATTGTCAAGTTCACTTTCTTGGTACAGAATACAGTTCAATTTGTAACGAAAACTTCGGGTTTCACTACCATTTCGTTCCAATTATTAGGTCAAAGATTATCCTGCTTTGAGCGGTTTGCAGTAGAAAACTCGGCCTGGAATTCCGAGACTTTGTGCCATGAAACCCGAGAGACCTGCCTAGATACTACGAGATTTTCGAGTTCGAGCCATATCACAACTCGCTTACCCTGTCAAGGCCTCAAAAATCCTCGCAGGGTAAGTTAGTTGTGATGACCAGAATGCTATCGATTGCAACACTTGAATGCAAGGCCCCATGATAAATTAGCGCATCGCTTAAACAAATCAATAGTTCTAACAGTTCGATTTAGGTCAAAGTCAATAACTCACCCTCCCAGAGATCCGGGCGAAATATATCGCTTACACAACAAGCCTACCCTGTGATGGAATCCGCCTTCCACGCAACGAGTTTTTATTACTGTATTTATCTTTGAGATACCCCCTGACCTTCGTCGCATTGTTCCCCTTGGTATAGTGTTCCTAATTATCCAATTTTACCATCACATTTGCTCTTGCCGTACCCCTGAATATCTCGCTTAAGTCGCTTCAGCCTCAACAATGAACGCCAACGCGATAAAAGAGGAATGCAACGGAATATCAGTGATCAACACATAGATTTTATGTGGGCACTTGGGTGTCAGTGTATGATCTTTTGTCAAAGCGTATCCAATTTGCTTCGCATCACAAAAGATAAGTGTTGAGACGAAGTGCTACTACCCAAAACTGTCGCTCGAGTCACCAAATACACTTTATTTGAAACACAGCGCTCCACGGCCAGTAGATTTTCTATATGGATTACTTGTAGATCCTTCGCGGTCGGTCGAAAGTGTGCTGGTCAAACTCGCGTAGTACTCCACCTATCTCTGGCGAATTTTTGAATCCATCGGCATTATACCAGCGCGGATCGAGACTCTGATGTGGTCCCCGATGTGTCCAATCACATAATTATTTACCGCATTAATTGCTTTAGAGCCCCCCCCCCCCCTCTTCCGATTTTGACTTCTATTCTCCTAGATAACCTAACACAATGAGGATCAAAATGACAGAGATTACGGAAACGGGAGAGGCTCGTTCATGGCAGAAACATCTCCCATTGATCTCGATTCTCTTTCATGGTCTAGCACAATGAAGCCAAAAAAAGGGAGAGGGGGGGCGCTCTAAATTAATTGATACGGTATCCCCTTTTTCAATCGTGTATTTGGGCCTGCCTTCTTCGTCAAGTCACTTTAAAAGTTTATTTCGAGAATAAAGCATCATCAAACAATTTCAGAATATGCATACGATGAATATACTTTCCAGAAAGATGCAGCAAAGCAAGACGATCTTGGTTCAAGACCCTCATCTCTATACGGAAGCACAAAAATTCTATCGCTCACTCGGCGGAAAGATGATAAAATGAATCCGATGCTCAGAGGTATCAATCCCGACACACAAGTTCGCGGATAATGTTGCGTGGTCATTTTTGCTTGCTAAAATGGTACTGCATATTGAGGCTTTCAAGCCTAATATTCTCTGAGTGCATAGCCCTGAAAGTTTATTTTAGCAAATATATATACGCCGTGTTATCCCACTCCAATTGCTCCCTACCAGGCTTTGTCTGGCCGCTCTTCAAACCCTTAATCCGCAACAGTACAAGTTGGATTATGGCAATGGTGTGACAGATAACACTGAGCCTGAAGACGTCAATCCCACCTCCGAAGTCACTGGTGAAGCCGCTGTTGACCACTCCGAGTTTCGCGAATTGCTCCAAGGCGCTACTAGTGAATCCAAAGACACAGGATTTGCTACCGAAACATTACTTACCACCGAAGAACTTCGCTTGGTTCCATGGACACGCTTGCGAATTTCAGAAGATGAAGTCCAATATGAGCCCTCAATCTTGAGTTGACTTCCAGGTAATAATTATGCGGCGTCCCTATTCGTAATCATACTTTGAACGCCGGCGCCTACATCTTGGCAAAATCCAGTATACTTGGGTCTGCGCTTTGGAATTTCGAAAACTTCTCTATTAAATACCTAGAATCCTCTGGGAATTTGCAATATGGATGTTACAAAGTCATCCGGAGCGCAATATTTCTTCGCTGGGTATGTATCAGATGTAGCGCCTTCACCTTGGCAGACTTCCATTTTTGTAAACAGCGCTCTGGTTCTGTATGTGGTTGGTACAGAAAGAGGTAGGTTAAAAGACGGGAAGGTTTTGACATTATTATTGTGGACGGAGTTTGGCAATGAAGAGAGAGAATTGAGGTGTGACGTGCCTCGTGGCGCCAGAGCACATTTGCCAGTAGACAGGCAATGAACAATTAGAGATGGCAAGTTCTACCCGACGCACCGCAATACGTCCAGATATACGTGTGACGATTCGAGAGAATACAAGCACCAGAGAATTTGCTACCGAAACGACACTTACCACCGAAACCTGTTCAGTCCGACACATTCACTTCGACGGATTTGGAAAGAAAGTCTTTGCGGCGAAGTGTACATTTTAGAGCGATGAACTGGAGGAAAGGGAAATTGTTGGCATTCCTGTCTGCTCATCAAGTGCAGCGGAGGCACATTTGATTAAATACGCAATATGCGAGTGATGATTGAGAAAGGATTGGGGGCAAGGAAACTTTATACTTGCCAGCTTTGCTCGAATGCAGGGATAGGGCTTGAAGTGCTGTAGTGCCGTAGTGAATACACTCCCTCTCATCATACGCTACGAAATTGCTAATCTCTTCAAAGCCCATTCTTAAGATTTCCTTTCAACTAAAGGATCAAAATAAAAGGGGTATTACTAACAACATTTATAACACAATCGTATCATAGCAACGATAAAGGTGTACAGAAGATATATCCAAAGAAACGTGATACCAGAGAGAATATAAAGCTTGTGAAGGATATATCGAGATTCTTAAAACAAAACTTAAAACAAGTTTACTAAAAACCCGCCAGATTTTTAAACGTTCGATCCGGATTCTAAATTGTCTACGATAAAGGATATTGACTTTAATGATAGGCTTGTATATATCAAACAGAATGCAAAGGGACGACGCAGTGTTGCATTCTCTCTTCCAACATTTCGAGTTCGTTGCAAAAGTTATCTGAGAACTACCATCGACCCTCTAAACTCACAGTGCTAGGGTTCTGTCGATACTGAAAAGACCACGACTATCTATCTAGGTCGGAACGCTATTTGGGAAGTGATGGAGAGAATTGAACGTCTACCGAAAGAGCCAGCACTACCGAATCAGCCATCACCACCGAAAACAGCATTGCTACTGGGGAGCCCTCTTCCCAACCCTGCATTCTGCACAGCCGAGACCCGTACGGGTAGCTGGCAGCATAGGATTCAAAGTGGTGACCATTTTGGAACATTTGCATTCCTTCTTCAAATTGTCTCTTGACAAGTCTGATTTCATTCTGCATAGAGGGGTCCCAGTGAAAGACTCTAGGGTCAAGATGATAACTCTACATTCCCGTCAGCCAGATTCCGGCTCCAAAAACGATAGGCCTAGGTGTACAAAAATATTGCCAGTAGACGACGGTTGGGTGGCACGCAATTAGACGGGAGAACTTGAACCGCGTTGCGAGGGCGGGAGCATTATCCTCTGTCCTTGCAAATGGTTGGACCTGAGGTTAATTTGATCATTATGGGGGTTGGGAAGGTATAAATAGGGAAATGGACACTGGCAAATCGACCATGGTGACTACGAGAGCTGCTATACACCTCGCTTAGGCGTTGTAGCGAATCGGAGACGTGAAGAACTAGGGTAGTAGCCATTGCTATTAGGGCTAGCAGTAAGCAGAGCGAATGGCAAGTATATAATCAGTAAAGGAAGTTGCACGGATTTGGTGGAATAAAATTGAGATTGAAGAGAGCAACTATGGCAATCCGATATAAAGATGTACGCAAGAAGGAGGATATAAAGCTTGGATTCCAGAACTACTAGGTATATGAAGCATATAGCTTTCACCGATCTTCCGGTAACAAGTCGACCGATGGCGATGTGATTGTGAGAGCAACACCCTATGAAATACAATCCTTCCACTGGGGTAAAATTTAAGGGGTTCTATGTTCTTGGCCAGGAAGTACCGTAAGAGCAAGTTTACCATTTGAACCACTCGTCTCTTCTGGATTTGCCAATTAAAGCGAATCGGTGGTTTCGATGTATCATCCACCCAGGGAGGATCTGTCTCTAAACAAGCTATTCAAAACCTCTACTGAATATCTGTACAGACTCCGAGTTTCAATAGGGTGCTCCCTTAAGAAACATCGTGGCAAACACATGAGAATGCCAAAAGACAAGCTGGATTTACAACTCGGCAACTCCGTTCGACAAGTGCCATCAATAAAATATCGTACATTTCGAAACTCTATCCGTACAGTTATTCTTTTGGAGTGCCAATGCGTAAGGGCTTGCGAGGATTGCAGGGTTTATGCGGAGGTGGCAGAGGCATGAGTTTGTCCAACATAAAGTTATGTCCTTGTGCAATCAAACTGGAAGATATCCAATAGACAAGTACAGAACTTGGGAAGTGTAGCAGCATGGGGCCAATGGCTAGAGCTACAATACCCAGTGTCCTTCGGGTCCTCACCTGCCATTTTGCGAGGTTTTCTTCACTTCTCCCAAATCTGACCAGACTCATAAGCATGGAACCAGAAAGTATGAAAGAAAGGCGCAGTTCTGGGTCGCCCTTGGTAAGATCAGGAAACCAAAGACCACCTCCCGTTTCGAAGCCTGGCTCGTACCAGGCTGTCAAGCTGCTTGTGTCGTCTACCGCCGCAATTGCGTTCTCGCTTGAAATACTCGAAGCTATCAATGCTAGAAGCCCTGAATCCATGCCAGACATCATCCGCAGGCACTCTATGGCCACCAAGAAAACTGGAAGGTGTAGAAAAGGTAGGTAATTGTTTGCCAGTCCACAACCCCAACGTTTATATATCTCATTCCTTTTGCGCCGCACTTTTTTCAAATATACTGCTTGGGTCTTGACCGGACCCAGATGTCCTGCTTCTTTCATGGATTCCTTTCGGAGCTGGTGCATCCATGCGTGAACAGTAGGCGAAAGCTCAGCCTGTTTTATATTCATGCGGCGGGAGTAGATGGAAATGGGGAGAACGAAAAACGTCCGAATGGTGAGGGCAGCGAGAGGGATTGTATAGACCCATGGCAGGCCTGTCGCAGAGTGTAGGCCTTCGAAGAGGGCGTGGGTTGGCGCAATTACGGCCTCGAGAAACTGTGGTCGTGGGGTGACATGAAAGGCACGGCAGCTGGGCGGGAGCTGAAAAAAGGTGTTGGAGAGCGGGAGCTTCGATCGAGAGCTTCGAGAGCTTCGAGTGAGTGGTGATGCGGTTCGAGCAAGGTGCGCCCTCGAACAGACGAGGATGGACATGTTGGCGGATCGCAGAAAGAGTGGCACGGCATTCATCAGCTGCGGGATGAGTCAATTGATGATTTCTCTACCCTCATGATGGGCGTTGTATTGTGGTGGTGGTGGTGGTGATGATCTGAAAGGGTGTCTCGTGTTTGCGTGGTCGTGGGGTTGGAGCTTGAACATCTGATGGCTCGGCGGGGCCGTGCCGAAAACGCCGACACTCGAGCTTCAAGTAAGTGACACCGTCGCAAGTTGAAGTTGGATACACGTCCACCCAACTTTCCCAATTTATTATGGACGACACCTGTTCTAGCCCGAATGGCTCGTCGCTCTTTGGCATGAGCCAAAAATGGGCCACCATATCAATAGTTTCAATACTTGGAGTTCTACCTTTACTGGTCGTTCTGCTTGGACCCAAGCTTGTATATTCGGTGGGGGGCACGTTGGGCTATTACCTACGAAAGAAGACCGCTGGACGGAAGGCGCAAATCCTCGAGCTGGTAGCCACTGACGAGAAGGAGTTTGTGCAGAATGGAAGCAGAGACAGTGAAGAATGGGAAAATGTCGAGACATATGCGGCGACCTTGGACAAGAATGGGAAGGCAGCAGCAGATGCGGACTGGGACGGAATTGTTGGATTCTTCCACCCTTTCTGGTGTGTATTAGGATTTCTGGATATCTTCGCATTAGAGCATCGCACTGACTGGATTTAGTAATGCTGGTGGGGGCGGGGAACGAGTGCTTTGGGCTGCGATCAGAGCCACACAGAAACGGTGGCCCAAGGCTAAATGCATCGTGTATACAGGAGACCACGATGTAGACAAGAATACCATTCTGTCAAGAGTCAAGGTCCGCATATGCATCTCCTCTATGTCCACGCGCTAACAAAACCCCATAACAGAATCGTTTTAATATAAACCTCTACCCCCCAACCGTCACTTTCCTCTACCTTACTACCCGCTCTTGGGTTCTAGCCTCCTCATGGCCTCACTTTACACTACTGGGACAATCAATCGGATCCCTCGTTTTGGCTTGGGATGCTTTCTCTCTTCTTCCCCCAGATATATTCGTAGATACCATGGGATACGCCTTTGCCCTTGGACTAAGCAAGATCTTATTTGGAGACGTTCCAACGGGAGCATACGTACATTATCCTACTATATCGACTGATATGCTGAGCTCTCTGGATCCGGAATCACCAACGGGTAGCCAAGGAGTCAATGCCGGAAAGGGTACCGGTGCTGGAGGAGCAGCGAAGAAGATTTACTGGGAACTTTTTGCTAAACTATACTCTTTCGTGGGCGGGTCTATTGACGTAGTCATGACAAACTCGAGCTGGACACTGCAGCATATCAATTCTTTATGGGGTAGCTGGAGAAGAGAACTCAAAAAGCCTGCACCTTTTGCGGTATTCCCTCCCGTTGCGGTAGAAGAACTCGAGAAAGAGGTCGAAGTATCGGCAGAGAGCGAGAAAAAACGCGAACAGGTTCTCCTTTACATTGCTCAATTTCGACCTGAGAAGAACCACAAACTCATATTATCAGCTTTTGCCGAATTCATGGCCACCAAAACGCCGGCAACAAAAGGGGCAAAGCTTGTCCTTATTGGTAGTGTGCGCGATGATGGCGATTCGAAGCGTGTATACGAGCTACGACTTCTGGCAAACGAGTTGAAGATCAAGGAAAGTGTAGAGTTTCATCTCGATGCTTCCTGGCCCGAGATTCTGGAGTGGCTACAAAAAGCCAGTGTTGGAGTAAACGGAATGTGGAATGAACATTTTGGTATTGGAGTTGTGGAATACCAAGCTGCGGGACTGATATCCGTGGTACATAACAGCGGCGGTCCCAAACGGGATATTGTGACAGAAGTAGATGGGAAACCAACTGGTAAGTCTCTTGGCCATCATGGCAATCCAGAAAAGAATACACTTATTAACCAAAATTTCAGGCTTCCACGCTACAACATCGGAAGAATTTGCAGATGGGTTTGAGAAGGCGCTTGCCCTCGAGGACAAGGTATCCATGAGATTAAGAGCGCGCAAGTCTGCGAAGAGGTTTACCGAGGAAGAATTTGTAAAGGGGTGGCTCAAAGCGATGGAGCAGTTGGTTGTGTTACGGCAAGCGAAGGAACGGCGTTGAATACCCCCCCAATTTTCCTATTGTAGAAACTTGGAAGCGATTCTGATATGAAAAATCCGATATGGTAACTGAAACAAATTCAGATCATTTATGCCATGTTGATACTAACAGTTCAACCGCGACCCTGCGGGTACTTCACCAGCTTGATGGCGCTGGTCATAAGAGTCAACTCTAGGGCGGCTCTTACCTTTCCCAAAGCTTCGGGCTGCCAATCACACGAGCCTTTCTGCCTTCTGGCACATTGATTAGTGAAGACTTGTGTGCTTATTTGAAATCGCTCTACTCGGCTGTTTCCGCAAGCGCTTCTATCCTCCCGATCGGTAAGCAACCCGACCTATGAACACTTATGGTAAAAACTCAATCATCTGGGGTCAAACGAGTCGACAGTGTAGACTTTCGGATGAAGAGAGATGGTAGGATTCAACAACTGTCAAAGTCTTCAAAAGTCGACTATAGAACCATGAGGGCACAAAGAAGTGAAGGTCCGGACCTCTCTATCTTATCTCTCGGCTATTTAGTCATGCGCCATACTTACACCGCATCACGAGCTGATTGGCCCACTCTCACGGGTCCACGTCAAGGCGCTATCGGCCTCGTTCGAGCTCGTTCGAGATGCTCAAAGAAATTTTTTGCGGTTTACTTCTATTTTCTGTTCAATAACATTTGAGAATACCGGCTCTGCGCCGTCTAGACGATTTTGTTTTATCACAAGTCCGAACACCAAGAACACCGCCGTTTCATAAGTGGGAAACACTAGAACCCTGCATTGAGATAGCTGCCGAGGGCATAGATTGCTTCACTCAGAAGTTCTTCTCGTACGGTTTTGGGGAGGTGGTGTTCTAGGGAGCTGTGGAATGGCGCGAACAAGTATGTTATCACCTCTTACTTTTTTGGGCAATCCATCATGCTAATAAGATCCAGTTTCGATGCGGCGCGATGTCACGAGACGGGCTTCCTCCGTGCTTTTATGCTGCTTGACCTTGAGCGCTTGGGCAGAATCTATTCCTATCGATACCGGGTTTAGTGCAGGGCATTCTTCACTTCATGGTAGTAGAGGAGCGGTCTCCAGTGAGAGCAAAATATGTAGTGAGATTGGGATTGAACTGTTGAATAGGGGAGTAAGTTGTTCACGTAGGAGTTCATTTTTGAAGATGTGCTTATAAATCCAGGGAAATGCAGCAGATGCCATTGTGGCAACTACGCTCTGCGTGGGAGTCATTGGTAAGCATCTCGTATGAACCAATTTGCTACCCTCTCTTGCTGACGGCCAATAGGGATGCAGCATTCCGGGATCGGAGGTGGCGGTTTTGCTCTTGTCAGAGACTCAGATGGAACGTATGAATCGATAGGTAAAGTTGATAGTTCCGATCGACTGAAACATTTTTGACCAGTGCTAGACTTTAGAGAAACGGCACCTGCTGCAGCACATGAGGACATGTACGAGGGTAATGTAATCGGAAGCGTCTATACCGGCCTGGCAAGCGGCGTTCCAGGAGATGTTCGTGGATTAGAATATTTACATAAAAAATATGGAGTAAGCAGCCACTATTTTCAGACTAGCACCTCGCTAACGTTCTATGAAGGCACTTCCTTGGAAAGCAGTATGCAATCCTGCTGTGCATATTGCAAGATATGGCTTTCCTGGTAATGCACACTGAAACATCTGTTCTGAACACAGATACTTACCAACAATAGTGACGGATGATCTCGTCCGATATATGGCCTCGGCAACTTCTAAGAATAACTTTCTCGTGGAGGACCCTCAATTTGCCATAGACTTTGCACCAAATGGTAAGCTTCAAGTTGTGATACGTTGGGCAAGGAACTAAATATTTCCAGGGACACTTCTCGGTGCGGGTGATATTTTGACTCGAAAGCGTTACGCAAAGTGAGATTTGTGGTCCTTGAAATCGGCAAGGTGTTAACGTTCTACTAGCACTCTAGAAATTATAGCAGAGCATGGTTCTAAAGGCTTTTATGAGGGAGACGTTGGTATGTTGTGACCTTTGTTTATTGTAAATTGACGTGAAAGGTTGCTGACATTTATAGCTAAATATACTGTCGCTGCAGTGCAAGCTGCTAACGGGACCATGGTGAGTTATTTTCTTCTTCCCGTGCCTGAGCGATATCCATCTATTATTTTAAACATAAAAGCACCCAAAGCCAAAGTCTATTTCCTCTACAAAAAGTACCAAGTGTTGCGGCTAACTGCTTGGGGGTAGACATTAGATGACATGAAAGAATACCAAGTATCAATCCGCGATCCCATCAATATCACCTATCGAGGCTACAAGCTCCACTCATGTGGAGCACCTAGTGGTGGCTCAGTCGCTCTAAGCATCCTCAAGATCGTCGAAGGCTACAACATGAGCGACCCAGAGCTATTCGACCTCAACATCCACCGCTTCGACGAAGCCATGCGATTCTCCTACGGCGCACGATTAGAACTAGGCGACCCCGACTTCTTCAGCTACATGACCGACTACGAATCTAACATGCTCCTCCCAAAAACCGCCTCCCAAATCCGCTCCCGCCTCTCCGACACCCACACCCATAACGTCTCCCACTACGCACCCAAACCCTACTCGCTCCCTGAAAACCACGGAACCTCGCACCTCGTTGCAAGCGATGAGACGGGTCTCTCGATCACACTAACTTCAACCGTGAACCTGCTTTTTGGCTCCCAACTCGTGGTCCCGGAGACGGGCGTTATTATGAACAACGAAATGAACGACTTCTCAATCCCCGGCGTCTCGAACGAATTCGGCTTCGTGCCCTCACCCATAAACTTCATCCGTTCAAAAAAACGCCCACTCTCCTCCATCTCCCCCGTCATCGTCGAGCACCCCAATGGGACACTTTACCTATCCATCGGTGCCGCCGGAGGCAGCCGCATTATCACGTCAACTGCTCAGACTATCATGCATATCCTTGATCGCGGTCTCACATTACCTGAAGCTCTTAAGTTTCCGAGGATTCACGATCAACTGATGCCGAATGTCGCAGGCTTTGAATGGGAATTTGACAACAAAACTGTGGATAGTATGAGAGAGAAGGGGCATGCGATTAGACATGTGGCGTGGATTGGTTCGGCTGTTCAGGGGGTCAGGAGGTTGTGGAATGGGACCTTTGAGGGGGGGAGTGAGCCTAGGCAGAAGGATAGTGGGGGGTTGGCTTGTTAGAAAGGGTTGTTAAAACGGGGAAGAGAAGTTAGTTGGAAGGGTTGTATGGATGGATTGGTGTATATATGGGGCTATCATTACATATGGACCGAATACAACGATATTTTACCAGAGCGCGCTGCGCATGACTTGAAGAGAATATTTAACCATACAAGTAAGTTCTTGATAACTTCCCTCAGCAGCCTATGCGAATGCGCGAAGTTTGATAGCAAATCCATTGAAATAACTTGAAGGGAAGAGGAGAAGAGGAAAAGCAGTAACAGAACTACAGAGTGAAGAATATATAACCAGGATATTGTGAGACTCCTATTTAGTAGTGGTGCAAAGATAAATGAAACATTCGGAGAAGGTGGAAAGTGGTGGTTTGGTGAACGACGAACGTGAGCCCCTGCTCCATCGTTCGGTTCTTTTGAAACAGCACAAAATACTTACATTACATAGGAACACCTCTCGAGTATGCCGTTGAAAAGGGAAATCTCTCAATGGCAGAACTGCTCATCATAGAAGGCGCCGGAGTTACCCGAAACCAACTTAAGTACGCCATCACAGGGAAACAGGCAGACCTCGCTCTCGATCTTGCAAAAGGTGAATCATGGAAGACCGATCACTTTGGGAATGGTATCTTCGCTGAAGCTGGCCAAGAGGAGCTCTTGTCCGCTGCGAAAGCTGGTTACGCAAATGTCGTCTCAGAACTAGTAAAGCACGGCATCAGCGTCAACACTTTATCAAAGTACGGATACTCGCCACTCATCTATATGACATCCTCGCGCAACGTAGTTGGTGCCCAAATACTATTGCAACGGCGGCAAAAGGTGGCTTCTCTGAGACTGTAAAGTTTTTCAAAGACAAAAGTGCCAGCGGAGACATCGCAACATTGCTAGGGGATAATTTCTCCGGGGGGTGAGCAATAGACATCTCGTTACATGAGACTGCTAATTTATAATTAACTCTTAGCAATCAGATGTTGCAGTCAAAAGCTTATAGTACCTAGGTACTTACTAAAATTGCGGAAGACTCCAGGTGCTGAGGAAAAGTCAAGAGGCCTGAGAGCTCCGCCACGATGATGCCGACAGAGCTATATCAATTTTTTTACTCTAACTTGTACTGCATTGTAAATACAGTATCATCATGTCCAATGCTTCCACTGATAAGATTGAATACCGTTTGGTCTAAATTCAACCTATTCTTATTTGTGTAAAGGGCCTTTCGAGATCAAAATGCACCATGAATCAGCATTGGCGGATAATTAAAACGGGTTAGTACAGACGTGCGCTATTACAAAAGAAGCACAGGAATCTAACGTTTTGGTCAAGATTGTTTTTACCTTTCTCTGGCACAGGATCACTGTCAAACAATTCTATTCGCCTGTTTGTGGGGAGACATGGAAATCTCCATTGTTGAATATTTGAGGTCAAAGGATCGATGACAGAATTACAGGATTATTGTAAGCATTGTTTTCTTTATTCGTATTATATAAAACTAGTCATAGCTACTCTAGAATAATTAAGGATATTCACCCAGGTGGCCATCAATGTCGGACTCATCTTTCACATTTGACTTTGACCTCTTCCAACACGGGCATCTTACCCCTCCCTCAACACTTCCACATTCACAAACAATCCAGCCAGTCAACGTAATGTCAGACAACACAAATCCCAATGGCTTCACGCCATACAACCCCCAATCAGACAAGACGATGTATGACAATTCAGCCTTTGTTAGTACTATGATGTCTTCGGGCCCTACGCTGCACAATCCAAACACCGCGCCAGCCACCGAAGTCCAATTCAACACACCTTGGACAAACCCAAACCCGGCTTCAGGCTCAATGGTGTCAAGCGATCCCCTACCAGCCCATCCCTACATTCAAGGCAGCGACTTCTCCACCAATGCTCCGCGCCAATTTACCTTCGTTCCCTCTTACGGTTCTGAAAAAACCAAGCGTCCTCGAAGAAGATTTGAAGAAATGTTGCGAGCATACGCATGCGGTTTCGAGGATTGCAAAAAAGCATACAGCACTTTGAACCATCTCAACATGCACGTCCATCAGAAAGGCCATGGGGATAAGCGGTTACCACAGGAGTTCAAAGGCATCAGGAAGGAGAAGAGGGCAACAAGGAAGGAAAAGCGCAAGGGGCCGGCTCATCAGCTTCATCAGTCTCATCGCCGGGAGCCAATCTCCCAGTTCACTCGGAATCTTTTGATACCACAGCCTCTGATTACGAAGATCATCAAGACTCCACTCAGAACCTTGCATTCGAAGGCTTGCCTACTACACAGGTTATGACTGAGCATCAGGAAAACGCTGTGACTGCTGCTCAACCGTCTCATTCTCACTACCAGACCACGACCGATGCCCAAGGCAGAATCTCCTACCCTCCCATCAACCGCAGAAACATCTGAGAGAGATCGCATACTCGACTCGACTCAAAGCTAGATGCTATTTTGGCAGTCGGAGACTGAAAGTGGAGATGTTTCAGGCGAGATTTAGTGATGGCGGGACCAACATTGAATACACAAACTACTTGGTAAGTTTGCGAATAACCTCGCTGAGGGGAATGAACAATCATTGGTTTCTAGGGCAAGGAGATGCTCCATTCAAGGGAGCCCTTGATCTGACGTTGAGATATTCTCTTTTTGGTCGTTGAGCAGGGTAACTCGCTTGTGCCAACTTTAGCGAGCCAGCAGGCGCAGGGTAACCTAACAGGAATAGGCCTCGATAGCACAACTCGGATCTCTCGATTCTTGAATTTTCAAAGAATACATGCGCTTATTTAAACATAAGACCATGACACAATACTACTTCAATTCTACCAAGAACTTACTTTCGTCCTCGAATACTTGATGATACTTTATCAGCAATCTCAATCTCCTGAACACCATATCCAGTGACTTCCTCGCTCTTGAAATTCCCCGTGATATCAGCGTAATCTTCAGAAATCTGGTACAAGTTATTATACAAAGTCCTATCCATCATTCGCGGCTATCTCATTGCCTTTGCATATTATTCAAGATGCAATTGAGTCGGCGGGTGATTGCCAAAAGATAGCGTAATGATTTGGGTTGAGGGGCGGTTCCGAATTCAAGTTTTCTCAGTCTCCCATCAAGATGGAGAAATGAGCTGGACAGTCTTGTTCAGAAATGTTGTGACAGCAACAGCGATGCCCGTCCCCCGGTCTTGGGATATCGTCCATAGTTGGTGTACATCGTTGTTGATTCCGAAGCTGGCTTGAGCTTGCCAAATCGCAGGGGTTTTGTGGAGTCGTTGGTCTCCTTTGAAATCCTGCTTCGATTGCATTTGATAACTCGTCTTGGAGATTCCACCATCTCCATATTCGTTCCTCGTGCAACGACCAATGAATATCTGAAAGAAGAGGGTTCTTTCGTCAGCCTCAACCCCCTTTCCCGTACTCGTTTTCGGCGACATCTCCGCCGTTTTGATTTTAGTTAATCCCCCTGTTTCTTTCGCCGAATCCATTTTCTCTGAAGAGAGCCGGCCTCTTCTCTCTGAGCCTTTACCTCCCATTTATATTTCTCCAGCACTCCCCTTCTATCTGTCTCCTTCAACGGCTTTCGAGGTTTGCAGTCAGCCAGTCTCCGCTTTTCAGTAGCGAGTTCTCGTGTTGCTTGCTTGCGTTCCTTGCGATTGATGGGCGCTCCAGAAACAATATTTTCGTGAATTGGCTCTTGAGCTGACAGGTCTTTGATCCATTCCTGTGGGTTGTAACGCTGCACCTCGTCGTTATGAGTACTTTTCACGCTCGATTTTTCAGTGTAGAAAGTGGAGGGCGATGACTGAACACCTGTACGTGGTGCCCTCTACGAACCTGGAATTGCAATATTATTCCAGAGCCTAGATTCAGTCGGCGATTCGTCG
>QYAP01000458.1:0-34438 GCA_003988905.1 Hymenotorrendiella dingleyae
AAGCTTCTCCCTTAAGCTCATGACGTAGCTAGCCTAACCGACCACCTTGCATCACCGAACATCACCTGACCTCTGATCTACACTGAATTCCAACAAAATATTCTTTTTATTTAATCCTTTTATTATATTCTTAATAATAAATTAATTTATAAATATATATATTATATTTATAATTTAATTAATAAAAGTTTATTTATTTCTTTTATTTCTTTATAAATATTTTCAAAGCTTTCGATTTCTATAAAATTATATTATTATAAATATTTAAATTAAATTCGCCTTTATTAAGAGTAATACCCTTATAAAATAAGATTATAATTAAAGTATTTAAACCTTATTTTAAAAGAATACGATTCTATTTTAATCGAATTAAAAGAGAATTATTAAATCGATTATTAATATTATTTATATCGAATTTTTTATTTATTTATTTATTTACTCTATTTAACGTCAGACGGAGACCAGATTTTTCACTGGTTCCTAAAAGTCCCAAATTGGGCACATGACGCCAGGGACCCCGAAGTGGAAAGCGTTACAGGGGCGGGACTTCCTAAGAGGTAGAATAAGAACTGAAGCAGTCCAAGTAGGTGTACCGGCTATACCATTATAGCAAGCTCGCTGACGACGTCAGAGCTTTAAAAATAAAAGARCAAAGGAAAAGCATTGAGTTTTAGCTGTTTGGGGAGCAACCCTCATTTATATCGAATTACTTTCGAGAATAATAAAACGGGCGAAATTAAATATTTTATATATATTCTTAGTTTAGCACGTTATTATAGCCTTTAAGAGCTCTAAGGTTTAAACCTTTTGATGTAAATAATATAATAATAATAATAATAATAATAATAATAATAATAATAATAATAATAATAATAATAATAATAATAATAATAATAATAATAATAATAATAAATAATAATAATAATAATAATAATAATAATAATAATAATAATAATAATAATAATAATAATAATAATAATAATAACCTACCCGGAGAAGGCCGATAAATTAATTTTCCCCAAGTCTTTATTCTCGGGGAGTTACGGCATCAAAACCCATTCCTTCACTCCTCTCACACCTGTCCGTATCCTACTAAGGCCAATTCAGGATGGTCTATGTCTTCGGCCGAATAGAGTTGCTTGTTCTCTGTGACATTTCCAGTCTTGTTGGGTTGTCTATCTATATGTCATGTCTGCTAGGAGCGCCCGTTGATCTGGCTTGCACGGTCCGAGGTTTACGGGCGGGACGGGGATGGGGGGAGAGTGCTGGGTGAGCGCCAAGTACATTGGTGGTTGGGAAGTGGGAACGTTATGGGGTAAATATGATATGGATGGCTGTGAGGGTGTGAATTTGGGTACTTAGGGATGGGGCTTGGGAAGTGAGCGATGTGATGTGATGTAGAAGAAGTGAGAAACATCTGGGATTGGGGAAAGGGAGAGAAGGAAATGTTGGGTTTATTTACGAAGACTGCGATCTATCTCATATTTAGGTCGTGCAAAAAGTAAAGGAAAAGTGATTTGCTGGTCTATTCAATTTCTTGCGTAGGTCACTTATAGATTTCTTACGAACGCGATAGTGGTAGCTGGATTTCAATTCTGTGTAATGTGTATTGATAATGTGAGGTACCAGAATCTAGAGATTATTATTATACCTACTTAAAGGGCTATATGTTGTACCCTATCTTCCCAACTCGCTGGGAAATCAAAGAGTTTCGTTATATCCAAGATCTTTCAAGCAGTTTACTTTTAAGCTTCAACTGGAAAGCGAAATTCGTTTCATAGTAGTGAATAGTCTGAAGTGAACACAGACCAAGCCAAATCATTGCACACTTATATCCCTGTAGTATCTAAAAATACAGCACTATTAAGATTTCCATTTCCAACAAATTCGCGACAACAAGCCAAAAACCTCACAGGCTAATTCCTCACCCAAATTCAGCCCCAAAGCCTCTAATCATTTGCTTTACCTCATAAAACTGAATTCAACACTGCTATCCTACTCCTCATCCCCATCCCCATCCTCCAGCACAACCTTCCTCGTAACCCGATCCCCAGCATAAACCCAAACCTCCCACCCCATACCCTCGGGATACTCATCAAGCGCATTCACAAAAACGCCATTCAAGCGTTTCTTCTGTCTTTTCCAATGTTCCTCTCCACCATTTTTCTTCACTACTAAGACTGCTTTCTCCCATTGACAGCGGAATGACAGCGGAATGTCAGCTCTTCTGTGGAACGGCCGGATTTATTGCATACGAAAGTGAAAAGTTGGGGGAGGGTGAAGGAGAAGAGTGTTTTTTTTGGGATGAGGGAGGAGGGTTCGTCGTCGGGGATTCCAGTGCTGTCCTGGATGGCGAAGTTGAGGACGGGTTTGAGGGATGGGGGTGGATTGAGGGGGGGTATCTCTGAGCGGTTTGTGGTTAGGGTGTTGCTTATTCGGTATTCAGAGTACGGTGCCTCAGGTCGTTGGTCCGGAGCTTGAGGGGAGGTATTGACGTCGAGCTTCGGTGGGGATGCTGGTTGTTGGCTCTCAGGGGGGTTTCCGGTGCGTTTTGGCGATTCGTAAATGTTTACTGGGCTTTGAAGTCCTGGAGTGGCAGAAATATCTGCAGGGGCCTTTGGAATCGGGGAGGTTACAACACCTGTTTGACCCGTTGCTGGGTTCTTCTCTGGCTCTCTGAACGTTGTTGGAGGTGCGGGTATCGCGTGGCCGCACAGCGGAGGTGCCAACATGATGTTATTGGAAATCTGGGGATCTCTGGAGTTTTCGGTGGTTGAAGTACTGGATGCCGAAATGACCATGGGCTCTGATAGTTCGCGTGACGCACCTACTACATTTGATACCATTTGTTTTTGGGGTGAAAGGGAAACGAGTTGATTACTCGTGGATGCCACCGGCGTGTTCAGCTGGGCCAAAGAAGTTCCTCGTTCTGGTGAAGGGGGCTGGTCAGAATGTATAGATGGAGAAGCATGTCGAGGACCGTCCGGAAGAATTCCGGGCTGTGGTATGGTCATCGGATTGAACTGTGGATTTGTCCGGTTCTCAGCCCAGTTGGAATTTGGGGCGGGCGATGGCTGAAGGACTCTGATCGTGTCTCCAGACATATCAACGGGCGGTTGCTTCTCCAAATAGTTCATTGACGCAGGTCCGATACCATCTGAGTTCGGTATTTCCTCGAGGACTTTGGTCTGTAGTAAGTATATTTTAGTAAATCATCAGAAGACTCCCAGCCACTGAAGTTGCACTTACATTCTCTCCGATATCATTGCCGTTTCTCGGCAGATTCGCTTCTGGTATGGGTGCAAAGGTCTCTGCAGCCGAAATACTCAATGTTGGGCTCTCCTTGAATTTGACGCGTTTTGAATGCTCTTCTTTAATCGGCTTCGATCCTCCACTCTCGCCATTGATTGCAGTGAACCCCTATCGGATGTTAGCCTAAAAGTAGTGCAGGGTGTTGGAAGCTGCTAGATACCCTTTTCGGATGAGGCTCATTTATGGCAGGTTTGCATTGGCCAAACCATTCGATGACGTTCTCAGGGTTCCCACCATGGACCTTGTCAAGCCACAGCTCCCGTTGTACGCGCCATGCCCGCTCAAACTTTTCGGTCTTACCAATTGCACCTAAAACGTTAACCAAGAACCCGAATCCATTACCTTCCACGGAAAGCTCTACAGTCTTTGAAATCATTCGCTCACAGCGTTTTCTGAGTTGATTCCACCAGTTTTCGGGGTGGATATTGTGAGGATTCGAAGTGTCCAGTTGGGTATTCGAAGCAGGTCCGAGCCCATAATGCAGAATCGCATCGTTTAGGAACTTCTCAACGGCGTCTTTATTGTTCGTTCGATATAGGCTACGTTCGTGGAGGTAGCGGAAAACCCAAGGATCGCTATCGAAGATATGGTCTTCTGTTATTAGTCGGTGCTATAACAAGATCAGCGTGAAGAACACGGTTAAGGGGGTGGAGTACATTACGCGCAAGAGCCAACTTCGATCGTCTTTGGAAGAAGTATACGGCGACTCCCTCACCGGGTAAACATAGTTAAGGTGGACTGTAGTATTCTCTAACACCCTGCTATTACAGCCACAATTAGAAGATTATATTATATCTTACCAGTGTTACAACATACCTAGCCTCCTGGTTGCACGGTAGCAATAAATCGGGGGTTGATGCATAATGGGCCTCTGACTCCGAGTCCTCACGTTGCGCATCGAGTTCGTGAGTGGAACTACCAAATATTATCAAAAATCATATCCTGCCAGCTATGCAATATTCTGACGGACTTACAGTTTGACTCTTTCATTGCAGCGCCAATGATATACTTGTTGGCAGATTAAATTCGCCAAAGTATCCGAGATTCTGCGAGAATTAGAATCGGCAACTAGACGAACGAACCTCATACGTTAAGGAAACTTACTTTGTTCTCCTCTCCGGCAACGCCGGCCAACCAAGCCTTTCCGCCTCGTTTGACGGCGAGAAAAAAGTATTACCATGGAGAATCAGGAAAGAATCAACACACTTCTTCACCTCGATATCGTTCTTGTCCGTTGGAAAGATATCCAATTTATGCCGTTCAGTATATTCTAGTCGGAACTTGGCAACGGCTCTCTGAAAGGAATGCTGAGTCGTGGAGTCTCTGTAGCCAGACTTGAAATAACCGAGGGAAGAACAAAGATCAGCTACTTTTCCATATTTCGGATTCTTAGAGTAATAGGCATTTGACCCGGAAGACATCGTTATCGATTGGTTTGATGTATTGTGGAATGCACAAAGTTTGATAGAAGCAAATGCTCAAGGCTGCCAGGAGAGTCGTGAGAAAATGAAGGATTTAAGCGAAAGGGCATCAGAAATGTCTGGAATAATCAGTCGCAAAAGCAAGTTTAGATCCTGTTCCCTCATCGGCATAGAACGCTTCAGCACGGTGTAACATGCATATAACTCTTTTAGGTTGCTCTCATGGAATCGTTTGTTGGAAAGGTAAAGTAATAAGTCCGGTGGCTGGGAAATCATCCCGGGAGGTGCAATCGTTGGCCTATAACCCCTCAATCTTTCGGTAAGGTGCATAGAACTGGGCTGGCGTGGCTGGCTCTCGCAGCGAATGTGCAAACGGTTCGGTGTGGCTCTTTGTGATTTTCAGAAATCAAGGTAGTAATCGATTTGAGCGACGCAATTGGAGGCGCCCGTTTGATGGGAGGAAGTTGAGAGATGATAAAATTGATAGTCTCCGTTCGCCTACCAGTCGCATTTAGCTTATGCAGAAAACCCGGGATGAAGCGCAGAAACGGATGGAATTGACCAGGCTCTTCCTGATCATAATAGACGTGTTTGGTTGCGATATGAGATAGGCTAATAGGATGTAAAAGACTTCGAGGGAGATAGAATGTTATCAATGTTTTTTTGAGGGTGTGAGAAAGTGTAAGTTCGAACAAGGGGGTGCTACCGCGGAGCTGGGACGCAAACGATAACGCTTACTCGACCTAGAAATCAATTGGCCAATTAAATGGCCACCTTTCTTTTTCTCGGCTATATGCGGGTAGGAATAGTACGATATTGCTTTTGCAAGAAAGAAACTCGGTGAGAAAAGGGGCCTGAGCGCGCGCTCTCTTCGGCTAAGATGCAGTAATAATGATATTCCATGCCCCCCTTGTTGTTCCTAGCGATGTTTGTTTCCACCAGGACGCTTCGACTCATACCGATATGGGCTGTAGGCGGTGTGTGGATGATGAAGGTGTATTTTGATGGACGAAAAAAAGATCAAGCGTTTGCTTCCGCAACCTCCAAAACATCCTTTTCGAGGTCTAGTTCCTCCCACTTGCCCAGAACCATCAATTCACGCTCTTCCTCCTTAGCAGCCCGCAACGCTCCTCCGATCATGTAGGCTTCCCCTAAAGCCGACAGAGTCATCTTCACATCCGTAACTTCCTTCCCCTTGAAGACAATTCGAAATGCTTGAGATATGGCTCCTGGCTCTAAAGACTCCGACTCTCGAAGGCCGTCTTTTGCGGCGGGCGTCTGAATGTTTGAGATTTCCAAGTCTCCCAGCCAAGGAGCCAGAAGTGCCTCGCCTGTCATCTTGACATATGATTCTCGTAAACACCACATAGCGTAGAACCTCCTCAGCTTAGCCAGGACAACCTTCTGACTGTCCACCTGCACATCTTCGACCTCACCGCCTTTCTTCACCTTGATCCCAATTTTCCCACCCCTCTTCTGACATCGGGAGAGCGCATTCCTGCTATTGACATCCGCATACTCCCCTTCAATCCCAAGATCTTCCAGCACCACGGGACCAAGCTTCATGTAGAGAACCTCTGACTTTGCAAAAACGTCCGCATGCATATCAACCCAGTCGAAAAACCCCTGTTTATCTGCATGCTCCAGATCTCTAGCCTCCCGTTCATTCGCACATACGATATCAGTACCCGTATCGACCACCCCTTGAAAGCCAATAGCAGCAATAAGGGAGACCAGTCCCGCCTGGTGGCTGACGTTGAAATCGATATTCACGTGACTAGATTGAAAACACGGTTTTCCGTTGGAGGTACGAGAGAGGGTGGTCTCGGACCACGGGACGTTGCAGTATTTTTTGATGATGAGATGTTTGAGGAGATGGGAGGCAAGAGACATTTTGGCATCGCGGAGGTGGTAGAATTTTAGGACGCTGGCTTGCTCGGAGTCTGAGAGGAGGGAGAAGGCCCGAGATGCCTGGGTTTATGTTAACGACTTTTGCATTTCTTGGAAAACTTGGTTGTGAACACACGACTGTTTTGAGTGCTTGAACTTCATCTCGTGAATGCGCCTTCTTCGGAACCGGCCATAATGGACGTGTGTCAAGGACCCATTGTATGATTTTTGGGCCCAAATTTTCTGGCGGCGACGAGGCCATAAAGATGCGTGATGCAATATGAGATACAGAGAATGTTACCACTCAAGAAGATATGTGTAGGGGCTTGTCGCGAGGCTGTGTTTTGAGTTTGGATTTCTGTGTAGAAGAGTTGAGATCCCCGAACCCGGACGGGATGTGGAGGTCCTTGGTCACGTGAGTAAGCACTTGGGGAAGGGTTTTCTGTCACCTCTTTTTGGCCGTAAGAGTTGTCTTACACTCTTATAAGTGGAATCATAATTCTGGGTTGTTATTGAATAATTGTGTTTCACAAAAAGGTGCATGTATGAAGTACCCTTCAACGGACACTAGAATACTGACCAGTGACTAACTCGCAAGTCCGACCTAATAGCCCTGTACTTGATATCAACCACAAGAACCAGAATCCAAAAACACCAAAATTTTGATCAAGAAACTAGGCCAGTCCAAGTACCGTCTCATGGCCCAGCAGAATTCGCAAGAATCGCAACATCTAATCTGCTCTTCCACCTCACTCGAAATCTCCTCTTACGACTCCCCTAGACCCACCTTACATTCCTTGGGAACAGACGACATGCAACAAAACTCCCTACATTCCCAGCTGGGCAGTCAAATGTCTCTTGAGGTTTACATCGCAAAGCCCAGGATCACGGTTCGCGTGTGTGGGAAACGCCTCAGGTGGCTGGGAATTCGACGTGCAACAAAAATGACTCGAGGGTAAAGGTGGCTCAAGGGCGAGTGGCTCAAATCGATAAATTGCAAATTAGAGGAGTGAAACCACGACGGAGGACGATTTCAATATTTGGCTGAAAGAATTGAGTAGGTGGTAGAATAGGAAAAGAAATGTTACGCTAATGTACGCTTTCTCGATACCCTCTATGTAGAAAGGTCCAAAAATAATACGCATAGAGTAGTGAGGTTTGTGCTATAAAATGAGGGTTACGAAAATGAAGTTGATTGATGGGCTTCTGGCTCATAACATACTCTATGAGCACTCTGGAATTTGAGAATGTGTTAGAAGGAAATAGAACACAATGAAAAGGGACGTTGGAGAGCAAATAAAAGACTACTATGGGAGATTCGGCTCAGCCACGGGTTGCATCTCAGGAACGAAGGGCTTTGCTTTCCTCTCAGAGTCAGTTTCTTTGCCCATACAGTTTGTCTAGGGCTCGAGGCAGCATAGGAGCTGTATAGAAGCACTCGGATCTACTACTCGAGTAGAGAAGGAGTAAAGAAGCGAGCAGCCAGCAGCCTAGTTGATAGAAATGCGAAGTTTCGGAGGCCGTACCACCAATGCAGAGTCGAGTAGCGGCTTCCGAATTCAGCAGTTTTGGCTGATGTTGGAGGGTCGTTGAAGGACGATGACAGGCTACCGCCATAGAGGAGATCGCATTCTATGATTGATCAGGCACAGAATGTTCTGCAACGATTCGATGTGAATGTAAGCTCGGTGACTGATATTTTGGAAGCTGATTTTTGGAATCAGTGCGGCCTGCAGGAACGCGACAGCCTATGATTGGCGAGATACCCCTGCTCTGTACCTGAATAATCCGAGCGCCGTGGCGGCCGGGAGAAAAAGAAAGTCGTGCGACGCGAGTCGACAAGATCCCACGTAAACACGACACCGAATCCTCAAGACACATCGCTTTGCAATTTTGCCAATTCCACCAAAATGCCTCCAAAAGCAGCAACAGCGAATACTCGGGCTTCTAGAAGCACCAAAGACGCGACAGAGAAGAAGCCAGTAGCAAAATCTACAGCAAAAGCACCCGTCGCCAAACCAGAACCCAAAGCCACCAAGCCAGCTCCTGTAAAGGCTGCAAAGGTTACAAAAGCGAAGGCCGCGAAGGCGACAAAAGTAGCAAAAGAAACGAAGAATACAGAAGAAGAAGAGAATACGGAAGAAAAGGAAGCACCGGCGAAGCCAGCAAAAGCTGGTAAGTTCTATCTACTTGACCTTCGATCACCCACAAGATCGGAATGCCAAAGCTAACGCGTTTTTCCAAGCTGCAGCCCCCAAGCCCAAAACCAAAGCACCTCCTGCTCCAAAACCCTCAAAGATAGCGACCAAGAAGCGCCCTGCGAGTGAGGAAGGTGACGATGACGCCGAGGTTGAAGCTGCTAGACCGGTGAAGAAGGCGAAGAAGTCAATCAAAAAGGCAACCCCGGCTGCAAAACCCCGAATCAACGAGCCTCCTACGCAAAAACTAGATATCTACGTGTTTGGTTCTGGAGAATCGGGGGAACTCGGTCTGGGCGCGAACGCGAATGGAGGACCCAAGACTACCAATGTCAAACGTCCTCGACTCAATAAACTTTTGGATGCTAGCACCGTTGGAGTTGTGCAGATCGCAGTTGGAGGCATGCATTGTGTGGCTTTAACACACGACCAGAAGATTTTGACTTGGGGTGTTAATGATAATTACGCGCTCGGAAGAGATACAGCATGGGACGCGCCCACACGAGATGCGGATGCGGATTCTAGTGATGAGGACGACGACGACAGTGGCTTAAATCCCAGAGAAAGCACACCAACAGCGATACCTACAGAGCTTTTCGCTGATGTTACGGGCTTTGCACAAGTGGTCGCGACCAATAGCGCTAGTTTCGCTCTGACCGTTGATGGGCTAGTCTATGGATGGGGAACATTTTCAGTAAGTGTAATATCGCTAGCTTTAGAAGCTCAATTAACAATTGCAGGCAAATGATGGCACATTTGGCTTCTTCAAGGAACCTTCCATGAAGGACAAGGACCTTAGGTGGCAGAAGACACCCGCACTCATTCCAGAGCTCAAGAACATTACGCAGCTGGCCGCTGGAGGAGACCACGTTTTGGCCCTGAATGATAAAGGCAAGGTGTGGGCTTGGGGATGTGGAGAGCAAAGTCAGTTGGGCCATCGCGTAGCTGAGCGTCGAAAATTCGATTATCTCGTTCCTCACCCCGCTGGTTTACCAACAACCAAGAAAATGACGGCTATCTCTTGCGGAGGTTACCATAGCTTTGCTATCGATGACAAGGGGCAGGTATACGCTTGGGGATTGAACAACTTCGGTCAGGCCGGAATTGCCAGCGGGGCCGGTGGCGATAATGCATTGGTACAAAAGCCAAGTGTAGTCAAGTCTCTGAAGCCTTATGAGATCAAGAGCATCGAAGGAGGGGGTCACCATTCTATCGCGTGTACTGAAGATGGAACCGTTCTTGTCTGGGGAAGATGCGATGATTCTCAAATTGGCATTCTCACAAAAGATCTTCCCAGAGAACATGTCCTTTTTGACAGTCGGGAAAAGCCACGTATTTGCACTGTTCCCGTCGAAGTCCCAGGTAATTATGACTCGCCCTTACACTTGAGCTCTGCTAACACACAGTCTAGATATCAAGGCTGCATCAGTTGACGCTGGGATTGATGATTGTATCGCTATTACCACAGATGGGAAGGCCTACTCATGGGGATTTTCAGCAAATTACCGCACTGGTCAGGGTACCGAGAACGTTGTCGAGAAGGCAACACTTATTGACAATACAGCCGTAAGAGAGAAGAAGCTAATTTTTGCGGGATGTGGAGGACAGTTCAGTGTGCTTGCTGGACCGGCGGCGTAATTTTAATATTCTGGAAGGAAGGATAATAGGGAAGTATGCCTGTAACAGTCAGTTGGTGAGACCTGCGTTGCAGTGATCGGTTTTAATCAGCCAGACTGCGCCCGCCGTTATTGAGGACTTTGAATTTGACATTAGACCACATTGTAGTAGTGTTCAGCCTTCGACTTGGATTTTTACGTCTCGGACCTCTGTAACAACATTTACCGCAATATAATACTCGTGAAGACTCAATTTTCACTCCAATGCCATACCTCCTGGTGATTTACGAGCATCTTCGCTTCGCAAGAGAACAATGGATTCGCCAAGTGAAGCTTGCGGGGCTTCGCCAACCATTCAGCCGAGAGATTCTGGGGATTGCGGAGCTCTGTTCACCAATTGACCCGCATCCCCTCAATTCTTAACTTCCTTGCTCGTATTCACTCACTCCCTTCTGTTTTACCCCACCACGCATTTGCTACCCCGCCATCCCAAAAACCCAGATTCCCCTTTCTACTTTTCTTTCCACATCCGCACAAAACAAACATGGCAGACACTAAATTTAAGTTGAACAATGGGACGGAAATTCCAGCCCTAGGTTTGGGCACATGGCAATCGCCAGCAGGAGAGGTCGAGAAGGCCGTGGAGTATGCACTTTCTATCGGCTACAAACACATTGATGGGGGTACGTTTGGATACCCACGCAGTTTTTAAGACCAGCACTGATTTGAGAACAGCATACTGCTACGGCAATGAAGATGAAGTCGGAGCAGCTCTCAAGAAAGCATTTGACAGCGGTGTCAAGCGCGAGGATCTCTTCATCACCACCAAGCTCTGGTGTACTTATCACTCGCGTGTCGAAGAGGCACTCGAGAAGAGTTTAAAGAGCTTGGGTCTGGACTATGTAGATCTCTATCTTGTCCACTGGCCCGTTGCCATGAACCCCAATGGTCAGTCCTCCTCTCCCCTCCACCCCCTTTCCTACCAACCTCTAACACCTCCCCGTCAGGAAACCACGAAAAATTCCCCAAGCACCCCGACGGCTCCCGCGATCTCGTAGCAGACTGGTCCCACATCGCGACCTGGAAAGCCATGGAAAAGCTATCTGCTACAGGAAAGGTCAAGGCTATCGGTGTTGCCAACTACAGCGTCAAATACCTGAAGCAGCTTTTGGCCGAGACGAGCATTGTGCCAGCCGTTAACCAGATTGAGAACCATCCGAGTCTGCCGCAGCAGGAGGTGGTGGATTTCTGCAAGGAGAAGGGTATTCATGTTACGAGTTATAGTCCGTTGGGCAGCACGGGAGGTCCGCTTTTGGAGGAGGGTAAGGTGGTGGAGGTTGCGAATGGGAGGGGGGTTAGTGCTGCGGCTGTTTTGTTGAGTTGGCATGGTATTCTTCCCCCCCTTCTCCTTTCCTCTTCTCTTCTCCTCACACTTCATACCTCAGATCACAAACTTACTGACTCCTCTACTCATCTAGTTGCACACGGCCGATCCGTCCTCGCCAAATCCGTCACCCCCTCCCGCATCAAGGCCAACCTAGAAATCATCAGTCTCTCTCCCTCTGAGCTACAGATCTTGGATGGCTATGCGAAGGAGTTGACGGAGTCGGGCAAGGTGATTCGATATGTGTATCCGGAGTTTGGGGTTAATTTTGGGTTTCCGGATAAGCAGACGGGGTTGAAGTTTAAGTATGCTTGGGGGGATGAGGGGGATGCTTGAGAGGTTGTAGACTGAGGTAGAGCTGTGTCTCTCCTTCTTGGCGTTGTTACGCTCGCTGGCACTTATGAGTGGATTTTGCTAGGCAGTTGAGATGGGTGAGAGGTATCGATCGCAGATAAGCCTGCTCACAAAGCTTCAATAGGAACCATTATCTACCTTCCGAAGATGAAATCAACAACAGAATCCCCATGCAAAAGTATAACTCTGAGTATCGTCATTGTTTCCCTTCAACCTCCGCGTTTCAAAGCTTTACATTGTCCTTCCCACTACCTTTCAAGAGCCGGTATCAAAATAATGGTCCAAGCTTACAGCTCTATTATTCCCATTGTTTAGTGATCCAGAATCCGGATTTCATCTTCAAGCACTGGCCAACTGTTGGAATAAGCTGTTCGTGTTTTGAAAGCCCTTGGTAGTTTCCTTTTCACGCTCGTTCACCTGCCAAAATAATCTTCCCTTCTTGAAAGAAGTTGTTGGTTATTGTTGTGTTTTCAAGCGAGGAGTTTGGGATCCGTGCTTCCCGTTGAGTCACGAGGAGATTTTGTATTTTGTGATATGTGATTTTGTTCGGTGAATTGTTGAGGTTGTGAATGAGCCTTCACTCACCGGGAAGTTACAGTGAGAGATTCTAGGAAAATCTGGATGAGCGAAAAAATTATCTAGTGTGACTGTTTGATTTTACACGGTTCATTTCTTCAGCGGACTTACTTATATTGTAAAATTAATAAGGCCGAGTAGTGTTCAAGTGGGGAGGAAGAATTTCTCGCCAAGTGTCGCAGGACCCCCTGCAACCGCCACATCTTTCTTTTGGTGGTTTGATAAAGGAATTTTGCATCTTTTCTTCTTGCAAGATTGGAAACTATATTGCATTCATCTTTTCTTTATTCTTTGTCAATAAGTATTGAGTAATTGAAGTTTGAGGGGCTTGTCACGGGATCTATAGGACAAACGCTAACCTCGATACCTTGACAGGCCTATGCCGTGCCTGGGAACAATATTGAGGAAATGGGTATAAGTTATGAGATTGCTTATGGCAGTTAGGACTTGGCCAGTTCGCCCTCGTTCAATCGTTTGAATTGCATCATGATGCTCACCTATGCCCAGGTCGCCCAAAAAGCCATCCCCCTGAGAAGGGTCAGTATTTCGCCACTTCAAGTTGAATATATGATCCTCGCAGGTTTGTTTGTCTGGAAAGTCGGAGATATTGCGTATCTTCCCAAAAAGGAGGATATTGATGAGAAAGTTCTTGGGGACTGTGGCCTTTGGGATGTCGAAGGTATATGGGACCATCCTGTTCTGATCGTAAGTGTCAATTTAAAGGGTCCCGGAAAGGGCCAGGTGGGATTCGTCGTTATGACATCTAAGGGAAAAGCCTCGACGACGAAGACCTCTAAGGGCAAGGCTTCTCAGGATAAAAGTCGGAGATGGATCGAGGTAGAATTGAAAGGGGATACCCTGTTTGAAAGGAAAGGTTGTGCTTATCTTGTACAGGAAAACGGATATGACATTCCCAAGGGAGGTTCTTTCATTGAGGTATCACACAAACCCTACGACGCCCCCGGAAGCATCTTGAAAATTTGGGGCTCACCTCAAATTAACCGCACCCAGGCAACTGACTTTCGTTACCGATTAACGGAAAAGTCGTTCGATAAGGTTCTTTGTGAGCTAAAGAAGCCAATGGCTTCGGCGGTTTTTCGAAATCCCCAGTCCCAGTACTTTTCAACTCAGGCCCTGAGCTCCCTCGCTTCTCAACAGTCTTAGCACTAACTAGTATAGATTTCCCGTGATGGTAGTGAATTTCCTAGAACTAGAAGTTTGGCTTCGAAAAGTTGCGAGATTTAAGGTTACAGGTTAGTAAAGTAGAAGTACAGTATGAAATAAAGTGATCCCCCCTGACCTTAGAGTTAATAATATGTGGCCCGATATTACTACTCACACACAGGCTCAATACTGTCCATCAAGCTCAAACAAAAAGCTTCTGAAGGGAAACTGTCAATTTAATTACCCTCTTTAAGCGAAAGGATTTGAGGTCACTCATTATTCACCAGGTGAGACTTTGATTCTAAGTATTGTGGCAATTTGGTTTGATGTTTCGGTGGTGTGTACCGTATTAATTGGGTTATAAGCCTATCATCTCTCCGTTTAAATCCTATTGTAGGAGTATTATAAGAGAGAACAAAGATCAAAATAAGAGAGCTAATAGACGATAGATGCACCTCTTCCGTTCTAGCTTTGATTCACTATGATAATCTGGTATAATAAGCCGCAAACTAGGGGTAAAGGGGTGGGCTTATACACCAATTAATACGATATTGTACTTCGCTTATATTTTCAGGGGCTGGTGCCAGTGCACTGACTTGAACTGAAAGATGTATTGTTTCTATTGTTTGATCGAGGGTGTCGGCCTCTCAACTTGAGCGCATGGTGGCCTTGTCTATATCTCTGCCTCTTCTGTTCATATTGCGTAAGGTTTGTTTCGAAATATCTCAGCGTGCTCCCGCGCCCAGGTTTTTGCCATTCATTATAGTAGGGCACATATACCTCTTTCTTGAAAGGAGTTTTACGACATTGTTGAAGTGTCTCGGAGGGCGAGATTCTGTTCTGATACCGCACCTCTGTACTCTTCTTTCTGTGTTTTCGTTGCCAAGTTCTAGCATATATATGAGCTCCTTTTCTAGCAACGGATATATATTCGACGCAGTATCGCACACTTTCTTCTTCGTTTCTCTTTGCAGCCCAGCTCATTTATAAATTTTCACTTTACATTCAATTTCAACCATGACTACCTGCGCATTAATCTCTCCTTCGACCATATCTGTTGTCGAAATATATGTCCTACGCAAGAATCTCCCCTCGCAAAATCCCAAATGGCTCGGAACCGGATTGGGTGAGTTGAGCAAACTTCGACTATTTCACGCGATCGTAGTTCTCGAGATTCGAGCTGCAGGAAACGGAAGAACGATAATTCTGTTTGCTTTCATGTCTTCCGAGCCCCACGGTCCTTGTATGCAGGTTGTACCTGATCCTGCTGGAATTCATGACTTTATGAAGTACCCCATTCGTTTCACGGCGGAAGCAGAAGAGTTGTTGTATGTTAAAGAAGAGGGCACTTACCACCAGAGATTCGATGTGCCAAAAAAGGGAGAAGAGAAGGTCCTCAAAATGTCGCACATCACTATCAATGAGGTCTTCACCGCGGATTCGCAAGCCCTGAAACTTTCTCCTAACAATATCTGTTCGAACAACACCGTATTGTCTGAGAGAGGACTCATTTGCCCTACTTTTTCGTAAAATGGAACCATTGGTACGTAGCGCCTAACATCCAACATCCTCCTATCAGCACAGCTTCTTCGGATGCTAGCTATAATCATTCGTGGTAACCCTTCTCTTCGTTTCTTGCTAGTGTTCGAAGTAAAGGGACAATCAAATGTCTAAACCATTGAAAATAACTTTCAAAAACCTCGTTCATTTGCTATTCTCAAAACCCTAACATCGCCTTCGAGACTTTGGAGAACCTGCCTGTGTTGGTAAATTTGAAGTGCAGAATAAAGTCGCTCCTCACGGCCAACCTCTTAACCACTACTCATGACCAAACCCAACACCCTCTCATAAAACTCAAACGAAACGATTTTGGACTCTTGAGAGAAAGTATGTTTAATTGTTACATTTAAGCAAAATTATTCGAAGTCTCTCATTACAATTCATCTGCTTCACTTCACCTGGTAAGCTCGCGAAATCCGCCAGTGTGCCACCGCCGGGTAATTACTATTCACAGCATCACGATGACCTAAAAGCAGACCAACACTGCATCCACGCCCAACCCCTCCCCCGCAGCTCGCTTAACCATCTCACCAGCGCTTAAAAGCTGCAAAACCACTGTATCTCGCCTCGCCTATTCTCAATACAACCGCTCATTCGCTGATGTGTTTCAAGGTGTTTTGCCATTCGCTGACGGCGCTGCACAGCATACCTACCCGTACTAGCAGAATCTTACCCGCAGATGTTACATCGCTCAAAACGAAGCAAAAGGTGGATCAATATGTACATTTACAGTTCTCGAGATTGCTTACGGATGGGAATATGGGGTTGGTTGAGAGGTGCGTGACGCATGCGGGGGTCTGAAGGAGTGGTAACTTGTCTTGCTGTACTGTATGGGTCTTATATGTGGGTGAACGCTGTGTTGGATGTTGGGTTGCTGCTTTTGGGTGTTGTTTATTTATATACTTCCGGTTTCCTTTAATCTTATATGTCTTTGCATTCCATTTCATAAGTACTCTGTTCACAGCTCGACATCGCATTCGCTACTTTTCCTAGTCCACTCGCAAGAAGAAAAAGCACATCGAGTCATCACTTCTCTGCAATTTTCTCAACTTTGCACTTGACATTTTATCTTTTGCAGTAATCAAAATGCATTCAACTCTCCCTCTCTTCGCCCTTCTTGCACTTCGTGCGCACGCAGCTTGCGGTGGCCCACCACCAATAGCAAATATCTCAATCCCGGCCTCAGAAATCAGCGGCCAGCAAACTACCCTACCAGTCCTTCCAATTACATCTCTCGTCACCATCACTAGCTCAGGAACCACCTACACAGTCACCGAAACGGTCGAAGCTACAATACCCTCCTCTGCAACCGGCCTTCCAAATTTCGAGCAATCCGCATCCTCGATTCAAGCCTCTGCAGAACCAACAACAGTACATATTCCCGTCCAATCCCTTCCGACGATACCCATCTCAGGTTATCCAAATGTCACTCAAACGGCGAATGGTGGTGAAGCGACAGAGACGTCGTCAAGATTTCCAACTTTCGTTCAATCCTCGGCTGGCGTGGCGAACAAGCCAGCGGCATCGCCGAGCGCAACTTCTACACTTTTGACGACGAATGCGGGAGAAAGGATTGTTGTTGGATGGGGATTATCTGGTGTTGTTTTGAGTGGATTGTTTTTGCTTTAAGAACTGGAAGTTGTCGCTTTGGGTTTGGAGTTTGGAGTTTAGCGTCAAGATTTACGGGTGGAGAAATCATCGGACATCCTGTTTGATTTTCACATTTTATGGGATTGTATTGAATACATCCCATTCTTAGAAGATGGGAGCAATTGGAGAAGTGAGAGGAAACTTTGATTCTGCCAAAGAAATCGTCATATTGGCCTGGTGGCGCGTCTAATTCTAGATTGAAGTTATGTAGTAAACTTCACATCAATTCAAAGAACAGATTGGGCATATCCAATAAGTGCAATAATATGCGAGGGGACTTCATATATCTCGAGGAACAGACCAGTTGAAATTCTAATTAGACATGGATTTTTCCATAAGTGACCTTCACGGCCACCGAAACGCAAAGATGGCTCCCTCCTCCAGATCATGACCATTTGCAAGATGACAGACCGGAACTTCAATCCCGTCACCCTCTACGAAGCTCCAACATCGCAGCTGACGTTCCATCAATCATTACAAAGGGTATAGAATAATGCACGACCAAAAAAATCAAAATGAGCCAACCCCGTAAAATGCACCTTTCTCCCTCCACCTAGCGATATCCCCGAACTCCTTTTGCAGCCTTTGAACCCACTAGCTGTACAATTGGACTACAAAGCCCCTCTGAAATTTTACAAAATCAGTCAATCAAGCGCAGCCCAATGCACATCCCCGCCAACCTCTTGCTGACTCTGAATCCCAGACTCAAGCAACTTCTACCAACACAAAATTAGCCAAACTCCAATCGACCAACAGAGCTACAGTAGATCTCCCAACATACCTTCGCAACCTGCGCCGCCTGTTCCGAAACCTCCCAAACTCTTGAATTGGTGCCCACAACCGTAAATATCGAATAACACATAATCAACACCGCGAGCAACAATATCCTAAACGTCCAGATTTCCATAGATCGAATATCGAGGACACGTTTTCGGTATTGTGGATATCGTGTGATGAAGTGGACATCTTCGGTCGTGAGATTGAAGCGTTGGGTACAAGTGAGAAGTTGAGAGTGTTGTGAAGACCTCCGGCTTTTGGGTGGCGATTGGGCTTCGAGATCGTGATAAGATTTGAGGTCGTCCATTTCGATATATTTTCTCTTTCTTTTTTTTGTGAAAAAGAAGAAAAGAAAAGGGGATTATTGAGGTCGCGCTGTGGAAATTTTCGGTAACGTGAAGTGTTGACGTATCGAATCGATCAATAGCCGGGGTTACCTTTCGCCTGCCTCGGTGAAATTTGGCTTGTCTACCACTCAATGCACATCTACAAACTCATCGATCATCCCTTTCTCGACAAACCATGGCTTTAAATTAAATATGTCACAATCGCATCCCCATCCAAGAGGTGCGGACACCTTTCACTTATGCAGTTTACCACCGTTCTCTCCAGCATGCGGTCCTCCCTCATTCGGCCAATTGTCCGTCCTTCCCCGCCATGATTGGCTCTCCCCGTCTACAATTCCTTGAAAGCGCCACGCGTCAGCTTTGACATGCGGACAAAACCTCAAAACACGACATAGAACGAAAATCCAGCTTCCTTTCTTGATTGCGCGAGCGATTGAACTGCCGCAGTTCTCGATAATCCGAAAAGAAGCTCGGAGGAGTTTCGTAAGGGGGCGCGGTGCCGTAGGAGCCGCGGTTACTATTCTTCTCGATGTTCGGGCCGGCCCGGGGTGGGGGGCTCGCTTAGCTCAGCGCTGCCGTCTTTCTTAACGCTGCTGATAAGTATTTACGAAAAAGTGAGCATGAAATTCCTTTTTCGTGAAAAGAGTCTTGTTGTATTTTAGAGCTGTAGGTTTCGCGAACGCTTTAGATTTGAATGCTGATGTTTACTTGGCTATTATATCCAGAATACAACATTCTACACCACGATACAATAAATAGTTCGGATAAAACATCAACACCGATATAACTGCCAGACCGAGTTAATTATGAGAGAGCTAGTACGGGAGAAAGATTTGGGTAAGATTTTGTGTGTCAAGTTTTTAAAAAAAACTAGTTCTGTTTTCAGTCTTGGGATTGTGAGAATACATAGGTATCCAAGACGGGAATCAAAACAGTTGAACTCCCCAAATCAGACCTTATTTACCGCTAGGGGTTGGACACAATAAGATGGAATACGGGAGATGGGATTGGGCTCTAAATGAATAAATGCGGTATCTCATTCTAAGTGAAGTGGACACTTTCGCATTCAATCGCAGTATACTAAACTCTCTTCTAGCCTAAAACAGTGGTACGTTTGGTCTGTAATTCAACTCAGCCCAAAGGTCCTCCAGATCGCGGCCCATGATCCGGTCGAGGTCATCTTCGTCATCCTCATCGAGGAACGTAGCAGCCAGCTCCTTCTCAAGCGCAACATGAATGAATACGGCAGCTCTTTTCCCACTGAACATCGCGTACGGTATGTTGGTGCTGCCACCATTATTCGCATCTCCCACCACGTATACGCCAGGTTGTGCCATCATGCTCGCCGAATCAACCTTCATCTTATCCTTCTCGTCAACTTCAATATCGAGGTAATATTCTCCGAGATTTGAGCGTTGTACGGCAGGAAAGTTCGTAATGAAAGCGGAGCGTTGAAAACTCGTCCCATCCGCCATCACAATCTCAAAACTATCATATTCGGAACTGGTTTCAATATCCTGCACAATACCACCATCTTGAATCCTCTCAATTCGATCGATCGTACGATTTTCGATTGTAACTCCGTATCTGCGTAACTGGGTTTCCCATCCCGGAGTTTTGGCGTCCAGAGCAGCGACGTTGGCATCGGTATATGTTCCGTTGACGAATGCAATGATATCCGTATTCAAAGTTTCCACTTCGAGGACGGCACTGAGGACACCTGAAAGAGGACCGAGTATTCCGAATGATTGATCGCGATGTTCCCAGCCATCACACCAAGGACACCAGTATATTCCTCTCGCCCACGCTTCTGCAAGCCCAGGGGTTTCTGGGAGAACGTCGCGGAGGCCAGTTGCGAGGACAATCTTTCGGGCCTGGTAGAATTTCCCCTCTGAATCGGCTACTAAGAAATGTCCACCTTCGTTGGAAAGAGAGCTTAATATCTTCGTCACAGTTCCGTTCTGCATGTGCGCGTTTGGATACTTGGAGATTTGCTCTCGAATTTTGTATCGGAAGTAAGCTGGTGGCACACCTATATCTTGTCAGCCTCATTAAAAAGAAAAGGAGGTGAGCCGCAGACCGTCGTTTGTAAGGACATCGTGAATATTCCGCGTATCTTGGTTCCGGTACTCTCCAGAATCAATTAACAATACATTCCGTCTGACTCGTGAAAGTCCACTCAAAACCGCAAGGCCTGAAGGGCCGCCACCTATAATTATAACATCATAGTCTTCGGTGGGAATAATTGGTGGTGCTGCTGCCTTCGTGGTTGATATGATCAAGGCTATGAAAATGGTGACGATAGTGCGGGCCTGTGAAAAACGCATATTGCTGGCGGATAAGACTATGGGAGGAGAAATAAATGTTCGGCCCCTCGACGTGAAGTCGAGTGTTGGGTTACTGCGTCGTACCTTCCCATATTCTACTGAAAGTGCCTGCCCCGTCAATCAGTCAACCGAACCACCCCCGCTCCCGTTCCCCTCTTCATTCTCTCAGAAATTCTGGTCACAATGGAACGAAAAAGTGTTTGAAAACAGGAGAACTCTCCCATTCTGAGTACTTCCATTCAATTCCCCCTGGCTATCTGGCACATTGAAAACCAAAGAGAAGGTCCTGTAAATCATTGATGTGATGTGGTCTCAATGAAGTAATCGTACATCGTGAGGAAGGCACGTTGAGACCTTGCGAACTTGCGAGTTTCTGCAGGTGCGAGTGAAAAGCTCGCGGTCCATGACTGTCGCATTGGTTGATTTGCAACTTGCAAGACGTCACTTCATCCTTGTGTCTCTCCAGCTTTGAAGGTCACTTTTTCAGATTCTCCAGGAGAGTTGAGGCCGAAACGTGAGACCCAGCAGACCATGACTGCACTTCCCCCATTCTAGCCCCAAGTCTCTCTTATATCTGGCTGGCACAGCGCGCTTCAAATTGGGAGACGGAGGGCTTGTACACCAATTACTGCAAAAAGATTACCATACTTGAATTTTCCAAGAAACAAAAAAATGCATTGCAGAAATCGCGAGGGATCGTAAAAAAACATGGACTTATTCTCTCTTTTGCATGCACTGTCCATTATGAGTATCCGGTATAGGTATCGCTCTCAGACAGTCCAAATTCCCATCAAATGATAGAAATTGAGGTTATTCAATAATAGAGTTCAGCTGTTGACAGATTTAGCAGCTCTTGAGCGGAAAAGCATTGAGAAAGGGGTTAGCGAGTGCCGGTGTTCGAACCATCGCCCTAAATACCACGCTGGACTACCGCAAAGCACAACACTACCAGCCCGGTCTTTTGTAGCTCACTTTGACGTCTCCTTCGGTCCTTCGGATTCATATTGGTTGACGATTTCCCAAATAAATCATCCTGGGTCCTGGGAGGAAAGTGTTGTGGTTTGGGCATTTCAATTAGTCAGCAATCAGGTACCAGGGTAAGAGGGAGAGAATAACTACTTAATGTAAAAAAATAGGCTACAAAAACGTCAATTTGTAGCAATAAAATGACAAGAAAAAACTTCACGATGGAGCCCAGAATCCACGCGTACTGTACTTGTGTCCTCGGTATTCAGTTTCTTCGGTTCATTCATTAACAGAATTCTTCGCTTGTAAATGCCCGAGATTCACCGACCGAGATAGGTATTTGGTGGCCAGGCACCTGCCTTACGGGAGTAGGGGATTATTAACTAATAGTATAACGTCGTTAATTAATACTAATATATTATTAAATAATAGAATTCCGAGAATCTAGGGAAAGAAAGTTAGAGTTTTACTTTATTCGCATAAATTATATTCCTTCTAAAGGTCTTATATTATTAATTTTATTATAATAGAATATTTCCGTAAGGAATATAAGCTATAAACTAATTATATTACTATTCTATCTTAGAGATTTTCTTCTTCTTCTTTTTATATAATATTATAAAAACTAAGAATTAGAAATTATTATAAATAGTTTTAATAGTTATATTATAATTAAAGAGAAGAAAGTTATAAAGGTTTTATAAAGGCTATTATACTCTATAATAAGAATATAAACTATACGCTAATATAAGCCTAATACGTATATATAAATATAATCCGATATATAACTCAACTTTTAATATTTCTCTTTAAAGTATATTTAAAATAAGTAAGTATATAATCCCTTTAAAAAGAAATAAACTAATAATTATATTAATTTATATTAATTAATTATTATCCTCTTTAAAAGAAGATTCCTTTTAAAAGAGTAATTAAAGAAATATTCTTTTTAAAAGAGGAATTAATAAATTAAATATTCTAAAAGAATATTAATTGAATTAAAATTATAAAATCTAATAAGCTTCTATTTAATTAAGGTTTTATAATTTAAATGATCTTCATTCCTAAGTAAGAGTTTTATTTATATTAAATAAGAGTTAAATCTTTAAATATAAATAGAGTTAAAAACTAATATTAATAACCCTTTTATTCTTTTAAGAATATCTTAAGTTTAATTTATAAAAAAGTAAGAGAATTGAAAATATATATATTATTATAAGAATATTCTATTTATAAAGAGAATTAAAGTATTTATTAAAGAAGAGTTAAATAATAAAAGTATATATAAGATTATATAGATAATTAATAATTATTAATATATTTTATAATCTCTTTTATTATAAGAGGTAGAAAAGTAAAGATTGATTTTATATTAATAAACGGCTCTTCTTTTTTAATCTTTTCCTTTTTTTTAATCTTCTTTAAGTATTAGCGAATAATATAATTTATAATATTATAATTATTATATTTCTTATTAGATTAATATTAATCGTTATAATGATTAATTTTATTATATTTATTATATTTAATTTAGTTTAAAGTATTAATTCTATTAATATTCTAGTTTTATATATTTTTACCGTTTTTATTTTAATAATAAGCTTTTTTTAAAAGAATTTCCTCCGTTTTATTAGTTTAAGAGATCTTTTTATAAATTATTTATATAGTTTTATTTGGATTTATATTATTAAAAGTATATTAAAGTTGAATTATAAAGTAGAATTAAGTATTATTACGAAATTAAAGGGATAAAATTAATATATCATAAATATTCTTTATTAAAACGATCTTTATAATATTAAGCTTCTCGGTTAAGAGTTTAATTTATTAAAAAGTAAATTTAGAAATATTAAAATAAAATGATTTATTAATAAATAATTTCTAAAAAGTTTAAATAAATATGATTTCGATTTATAAAATAAAGATCTTTTATAAATAATATAAAATTAAATAATTATTATTAAAGTCTATTTCTGAAAGTATATCTTTAATTTTTTTAGAGATATAATAAATAAATAGATTTATAATATTTATTCGGTCTTTTATATAAATATTATAAACTATTTTTATAATATTATATATACTCTTTTCTATATTATATATTAATATCATAGTTTTATATATAATTTTTATATTATTATTAATATTATTTATAATATTATAGATCTTTTTTAGAGTAATAAAAAGAGTTAATTATTTATTAATATTATTTTAGATTTTATTATATCGAAAAAGAGTTTATATATTAATATATTATCGGGTATAATTGTTTCCTTTATTTATAATAATTATAAGAATAAGGAAAATAGATTTTATTATTTTGAATATATTTATTATTGAATCGGAGTTATAATAATAATATTAATTTAAAAAAAATTAATTTAATTAATTTAAGTATTATAAAAGTATTAAAAGGTTTAAGATTTAAAATAAATCAGAAAAACGTTAATAAAAGAAATCGGAAAGGCATTAATAAAAGGAATTAAAAGAGTATTAATAAAAATAGAATCTAGAATCGTATAATAACGATATAAGGTTTATTAATTAAAGGTAAGGAATTAAGAGTTAGCGTTATATATAAGGAATAATAATATTAATTTAAGGAATTATTTAAACTTATAATTAAGATTGAAGAATCGATTATATAAAATAAATTATTATTATATTATAAATAGTTTTAATAGTTATATTATAATTAAAAAGAAGGAAATTATAAAGGTTTTATAAGGGCTATTATACCTTATAATAAGAGTATAGATTATACGTTAATATAAGTTTAATATATATATATAAATATAATTTAATATATGATTTAATTTCTAATAAAAATTAAAATTTAAAAACTAAGAATTAAAATTATATATAAATAAGAATATAAATAGAAATATTCTTTCTTTTTCTTTCTTTTTATATAAATAAGTATATTCTCTTTTTCCTTTCTTTTCTTTTCTTTTTTTTTCTTTTTTTTTATTTCTTTATATATAAATAGAAATACCTTTATTTTATCGTTTTCTTTTCTCTCTTTTAAATATTATATAGAATATTTATAGAATTATTATTTAATAATACAATTTTAAAAGTAAAGAAACGTATATAATTAATAATAATTCTTTTTAATAATATTAAAAAAAACTTATCATTAAAATGGGACATTTTATATATTAAAAACCTATAGATAAGAAATAATATGATATAGCGTTTTATCATTAAATAATAGAATCAATTAATAATAGATTCCTATTATTATTTAAGGTTATTTATACTCCCGTAGAGTTGTAGGATCAATTAGATCCCCACTTGAAAACCTGGCAGAAGTCTTTCGGGATCTGAAGTTGATTGAACACCCTTTTACTACCACTCTTTCTTGACTCGACTTCCTGGAGTTGTTGATTTCAAGACTCTACACAGCACGTTTGTTCTTGACCCCGCATTAACACAACACAAGGACCCCCAAGCCAGAATTCGAGACCCCTAACATCCGGGGTGCATAAGCGGATTACCCCAGTCCCACAATCAGCCGCCCCCGCAGATCCCAATCCCTTTCCCCGCAAAGTGATACACAACATTCCCAGCCATATGATTTGTTCTCTGAGGAAAACATCGTTGAAGCGGCGATTTATGATCCAGTACAATACTGGAGTGAGAAATAAATGCATAGTAGCAGTGCCATTTGAGTATGCGTCGTAGGGATTTGAACGGCGTGATTGCTGACGGTGTTGTGGAAGCCCGAGTATGCATCAATCAGCCCACCTGACGGTGTTTGGTGATGCGGCGGGCAAGCAGTGGAAGGTGGGATTGAGTGGCGTTTGAGCGAGGGGGACACAAAAAGCGCTATCGAATGCGGAGATATAAACTTCAGAGGCAGTTCTAAAATAAAACAAAAACAAAATGAAATACAGAACTGCGGAATCTGGATATATAAAGGCCAAATACAAATATGCTATTTGTGTAGACAGAAATAATTCGGAATCGATTATTTGTGAAAGGTGAAAAGAGGGGCCATAATGCGAGGGTTGGTATAGAATTCGGTTAAATCCGTCGCGCTTTTTGTGTCCACCGAGCGGCTGGGATGGAAGTGCTAGTACGTACCCCCCCTTTAAAGAGGAGGAAGCCACCCTCCTCGCGTTCCTGCTTCCCACTGTAAACACCGAGCTTCTTTCTTCCCGACATCCAATCTACCTTCCCATCTTCCCATTTACTGCCAAAAGCAAAAATTTAAACAACACTTCACGCATTCACAAATCCAGGGCTTCTCAAGTCAAATTACCCCGCTTTCTACATACGAGGACTTGTCGCAGGCTGTCCACGTCTTGTCTCCTTCAACACAACAAAAACAAACAAAAAAACATCAAATCTCCACTCTGTCAACATGGCACCATCTCACCACCTCCTCGGTCTTACACGCACCCGCTTCGTGGCACAAGCACCCCGTTTCGCCGTACGAGGAAGACCATCGCAAGCTATGCAAATCCGTAACGTCGAAACTATGGTCTCGACCAAGACCTCCGGTCGTGCGAAGTCAGACTGGGGATATCAGTGGAAGAAAGTTGGTAGCACAATGATGATGTGAGTAACCCTCCTTCCCCTTTCCTTTCTACCACAAGTCAAAAAATGTGCCGAGAGAGGACAAAAGAAGAGATTGCGGATAGAATATTGGCTGACTTGTTCCTCTGCGATAGGTACGTTCCTGTCGTCGGCATCTTGATGTTCTGGCCATATACCATCGAGCCTGTCATGGCAAAGGTCCGCTGGTCTTGAAGGAACGATATATGGCATGATGTATATCCCTGCTAGCAGCACTTTTGGGACGAGTAGAGCATGTGCGAATGGCAGTGTGAAATCGCTCTCGAGTACACTCGCATGAGATGGGAAAGAGCAGTGATATGGCGTTTGGTTTTGGGGAAAGTCACAGGAGCGACCTTCAGTGGAGATGAGATATCGAATATACATTTGTCCAGACTTCTAGTTCACTTGCACTGTTCCTGTAGGGTGCATATTCTCTGTGTAAGGGTTCTTGTCGCAGCCTCAACTGGCTTTACCGGCGCCATTTTTGAATAAAATCAGTATCAGTTTACTGTTTTCTATTCTTACACAGCATTAGTAAGTTTCTAGGCGAAGATCTGTGTTTCAGAAGTGTTCAGAAGCCTTCAACGTGAATCTCCTCGCTCCCACAACGCCTGCTGTCAAATTCTGGTACGTTCTTCCAATTTTTTCTTTGGATAGGATAATACTCTTTTTTATCTCATTCATTTCTCGTGGCATTCAGCCCATCATTATATTTCTAATCATCTTACAATAGCAGCATTTATTCTGCCCTACCGCATCGGTCGTCTTTCAAACCTCTCCCCCTTTTGGAAAGTCTCAACTGTTTCGAGCCCCAATAAGCGATACCATGATCTTGACGATTGCCATCAGAATGGAAGAATTCCATCTTTAACTCCTCGAGAGAATCTGCGCCGTGTTGACTTGCCTAAAAGGGCCGTTACTATCACGCGGTTACCCGGTGATTGGTGTTATTCTCGCTAACTTACCCGGGTATGGACCTTCCCGAAAATTTACGCGAGAATGTCTCGAAGAAAAGTAACCCTTTACAATTTACACGATGGAGAGCTATACGAAAAGAGTAGATGGAGGGAAGGAAGGAGAACATTGTTTTTGGCGTGTTAACTTCTGAGCTTTTACTTTACGAATTAACAAGTAGTAAGTACCGCAGCATTGCCTGGTTTATCGCTCCTTCATACTCACACTTATCCAACTAAATACTGTACATCATCGTATCACGAAATCACGTCAAAGAAAAGCAGTCACAGTATTGCATCATAAAGAATTATTTTAAGAAAAGAAAACTTATTTTTTATTTTTTATCGCCCATAATTATGAGCCGGCAAAAGAAGGAAAGTCCGCGGGAGAACTAACCCCTGAAAAAGCAAAAATCAAACCTTCCGTCAAATGTCAAACATCAATAGAATGAAGAGAAATCAAACTACAGCCCTAGGAAAACCAGGGTCTGGTCGACTGAGGACCAGGTCGACCTCGTCGCATTCGTCCACCTCTACGGAATCCAGTTCGATACTTTGGAGGACCTGTCCAGGCCACCTCGGAATCTAGGAAACGGTTCACTGCAGCGACGCCGGACTCTGAGAGATCAGAGATGTCAGGACCGGAGTAATCGGGGTCAGGAGGGTCCGTGTCAACGTCCTCTAGAAAAAAGATCAAGACAACCATCATCTCCATTTCCTCCTCCATCTCCTGTTCCATCTCCCGTGTGTCGCACCAAAAGTACATGTTGTGTGGGTGTTGTGGGTTGTGAGTGTGTGGTGTGTTGTGAGTGTATGGTGTGTTGTGGGTGTGTGGTGTGCCGAAGCTTGGAGAGGGAGTTTAATGGAGGGGTAAGATGGGGTTTTTATATTCCTTTTCGGTGATTAAAAGTTCTGTTGTGGTATACGTAGATGGTACAATTGATTTGATTCTGCAATATTTGCCTTTGTGCCGCAAAATTTTCTGATGGTCTCTTTGTTGAAAAATAATCATTTGCAGCGAAGTTTTATGATTGAGCCGGATGATGAAAGAAAGATGTTTCGTATTGTTTACAATTTGATTTCCTTATGCCCAATAGATCGGCAAGAATTATCGGGACCCCTAATTAAGCGAGGTGCGCGATACTGGCACCTTGAGGGTTCTTATGAGATTCTCACCTGCTCTATTTTTAAGTCTTAGTGAATCAGTTCCCACGGCGATTACTCTCTTTCGGGATCCCGAAACCGGGTCTCCTTAGAATGAATAAAGAGAACCTTTAAATGAAAACCTATCTCTGCTCAGCTCACTTGACTAGGAATCACCAAATTTCCATGAATGTCAGGTTTTTTTCTAGTTGAAAGCAAAGGGAAGAGGGCAAATGCTTAATATCTATCGAAGAAGGCCTTCGTAAACAACGAAGGAAGCTCCTGCAAATTTAGAAGGCAAAGCTCCTTTTTTGGTTCAGCTGGAAGCGTCTTGGGAGGTTTTGCGTTTGTCAAAATCACATTAAATCATAGAGTATATAGTGAAGCATGAAACGTCATTATTTATAGAAAAGAAATATTTATTTATGACGAGAAGAGAAGCTAGCTTATAGTTACAAGCTAGCCCACAAAAAAGCGTCAAATTCCAATGAAAAAACCAGAACTTACCATTCAAATTTAAGAATCCAAACCAATGTACCGAAACACCAAAATTTCTAATAAGCAATACTGTAGTCCTACCCTCCTTATCCACCGTAACTCTATACACCACCAAGAAATCCTTCAACAATGCAGCTTGGCGAAGTCAGGATCATTGTAATGCAACAGCCCCTTAGCCTCACGCTGACAGAGATGTACTAATCGCTGTACAACGGCCCCTTCTAGCATTGTGGCTTGTGGGTAGGCTTTGAAGAAATTTCTGACGGATCTTGTGGCTGTGACCTTTTTATCGGTGTAGCAGTGGAGGAATGGGAGGGAGAATTCGGAGAATTCAGTGACTAAGAGGCTGGTGTTTGAGGACATTGTGAGTTTGTGTGTGGTTTTTGAGAGTCTGTGTGGGCGTGTGGTGCCGATGGTCGGGAGGGGGTTTAATGGAGTACCGTATTAATTGGTGTATAAGCCCACCCCTTTCCTTTTAGTTTACGGCTTATTATACTGGATTATCGTCGTGAATCAAAGCGAAAACGGGAGAGGTATATCTATCGTCTATTAGCTCTCTTATTTTAATCTTTGTTCTCTCTTATAATACTACTATAACAGGATTTGAACTAAGAGATGATGGGCTCAGAACCCAATTAATACGGTAGGGTACGCCTTCTATATCCATTCTTAATAATTGCTCTCGATTCTAGAGTCTGCAAGATTTACCTTGATGCCGCATAGCCGTAGAGTTTTCTGATAAAGAAAATCTATCGGCTAAGCTAATTGTCGCAAGGTTCTTTTGTGGAGGAACAATAAACTCTTGCGGCTCTTTGTGGGATGGTTGATGAAAGGAAGTGCTTCTGGTTATTGTAGGAGCACAAGGGCGAAAATTTACGAATCCTAATGATGGATAAAATTGACTGCTGAGGATGAAAGAGCTCGAGGATCTGAGTCTTTTATGCTGCGAAGGTACCGGATAAGCATTAGTCAGCAATGCAGCATTAATAACATTACAGTAATACAAGCGTGGTGAATGACTCACAATTATTCGAAGCTTGACTTGCATTTGATTAAGCGGTGAAAGTCATCGGGCTAAGCCCCTATTTAAGCGAGGCGTGTGATTGATCGGTATGTTAGGGACCTTGCATCCCTCAATGTAACTGCTTATGATCTTTGGCGAACCCGTATTTCAACTAATCTAAAGCAAGCACTTTCTCTCAGCTAAGAGCAGGAGTTAAGGGGACCAACCTCGAATAGGCTTCCAGGGCTCTCCAAGACTGAGCGAAAAGTTCTTAAAAATATACTTCTCAGTATTCACTTAGGCATTTGTTGAACAACACCTACCGAATAAAGCAATTTTAAGAACGACAAAGACTTATTTTTGTAAGTATAGAAAGTAAATCTTCCCCTTTTTGCTGGTGAACCACCAGAAACAGTTTTTTCTTTTCAAAATCACATATACATATCAAATTACGACAGATTATTAGTTATAGAAAGGAAGTCTATTTTTATTAAATGGGGGAAGCTAACCTGTATGGAGCTATCAAAAAGCCTGAACCTGAAACTTGCAAGTCGAGCTTTTTAAATCAAACCGAGCACCTGAACATCCGGCAACCTATGAAGAGACCAAGGAAAAAGAAAAAGTCTTACCACCGTTCCATGACCACCGTTCCATGCTCCTATTCCATCTATCCCACTGCCTAAAAGCCCTCTCAACCTTCTGCATATGAAATGGAAAATCCCTATGCAGCTCTATCCACATCTTTCGTTCTTTATAAACACTATTCACCAGCTTTTCGAGATCATCCATCTTGGAGCGATTACAAAACTCCATACGAAACAGCATTGAATCCAGCTTTTTCTCGATGCTACGCATCACCTCCTGAGTCTCTTTGGGGAAGGAGATGGAGGCGAGGTCCACATGGCGGAGGAAGGAGTCGGTTGTTTGCTCTATGATGTCGCGTGGGTGCTTCAGGAGGTCGCGGAGAAAGGAGAGCTCCTTGTGAGAGATGTCCTGGAGGGTGGGCGCGAAGAAGGAATCGAGGCGAGGGAATTCAGAGAATTCGAGGAGGGGGGTGTGCATTGGTGCGGACATTTTGTGTGTGTGTTTTCTGCAAGGTGCCAGTGGCTTAGAGAGAGAATTTAGGACGGAGTAAGATGAGACTTTTGTATTCTCATTTGGAGATTGTTTTATTAATCAAAGGCTCTATTCTAGAGTCAACTCAACTTTTTGCCATTGTTGGTAAGATTTATTCTGGCTTTGTACAGTACAGTGTGGTTGAATGATGAAAGGAATCTCGCGCATTGTTTTACGAGTGGAAAGTGGCGTTCGTAACACTTCAAAGAAATTATACAAGCGCTAATAGGCTAATTGAAGCTTGCCTTCTTTTGACTTTAGGGGGAACTGATAGAAAAGTGCATCTATTCATCGAGGTTCAGCTGCGAGACTTTAGACTTCCAATTCAACTTCCTGCCCTTTTCGCCTATTAAAAACATATTATTAATTTCGGATTATTACAAAACTATCGCCTAAACCCTTTTTAATTGCAAAACTAACCCGTTAACTACCCCCATCTAGATTTCGGAACCAAGATTTCTAATATTATATATACGGAAACAACTTTCCTACTTAATAGCATCAATTAGAGTATGTCGCGGTTCTGATGCGACAGTTAGGGCGTGCGCAATGCTGGTTTTAAGTTGGGGTAGGTACTCGCGAAGAGGGGGAGCGCGCCACCTGTGGCTCGACGAACCACCCCCTCTAGCCGCCACGACTACCCTACTTTTAAATCAACATTGCGCATTCTACCATAGCCTTGTATGAATCGTTGTATGCTCAAATTATAGGTTTTAGAATCGCAATTAAGATGCAATTTAAATGCCATTATGAGAAGAGGGTAGTTATGTTAGAAATGGCGATTTATGGGGGGAGTTTTGTAATATTCTGTATTAATTTACGAAATCACATCAAATCATAGGATTGGTTATATAAGAAATCATAGAATATTATTGTTTGTAGAAAAAAAGTTTATTTCATTAGAAGAAAAGGTACATAACTATGAGCCTACTGTAGCAAAAAGAAGGAAGATCCCAAAGAGAAGTTTAGTTTCAAACAATGAGCTGAAAATCGAAATCCTTGCCCTCCTTAGATCCAGCCATAAAAGTTTATATCCTCGGCTGAATCCTCCATAATCTGGGAAGCCACAACCTTGAAGTCCTCCTCAGAAGGCTCCGGAGCATGATCAAAGGTCATCTCGTCAGCAACTAAAGAAGCAGCAAACCTCTCAGCAGAAGCCAAGAAAGGAGCCGAAGAAGGAGGAATTTTACGAGCAGCTCTAGGAGCGCGAGGTCGTCCACCTCGAAGCTTTCGAGGATGGCCCTCGAAATCCAGAAAGTTGTCTAGTGCAGCGACTGCGGATTCTGAGAGATCCGAGAGGTCCTGGTCATCGAAATCCTCGAGTTCGGAAATCGTGTCTTCACTTACTGGGGAGATCTCGCGGCGAAGGACGAAGACGATACTACTATCGTGGTGTGCGAGATACTCGGAGTAAACTCGCGCTCCTGGGTTCTTTCTCCAAGTGTCAATCTCACTTGGCATATAACACTCCGCGTTGGCGAATGCCCGGAAGGTCAAAAGGTTCCCTGGTAGAAACCATTCGGTCCAAGAAATTTGACCAATTTCGACAGTAAAGTGGGGGGACATCAAAGTCATCTACATCATCGCCGATGAAGATGAATGTGGCAAAAACATAGTCCGGGATGGACTCGAAGGAGTCAAAGTCCTTTAGGTGGCATTTGAGAGTGGAGTCTATCAAGCTTGATAGACTTTGCTCCGGGATGGAGCAGAAGCGGCGAAAACTCGGGCCCGGCGACAAAATGCCAGCCATAAGTCTCACTGAATTGAAAAGTTGGAGTGACGGACGCGGCGGTGTGCATTGATGCGGGCATTTTGAGTGTGTGTGATTGTGTTGTGTGTGCGAAGTGCCGATGGCCTAAAGAGCAAGTTAATAATGAAGCAAGATATGGGTCTTATATTCGTTTCTGAAGATTTGTTCCGACTACTGTTCTGTAATTACCTCAGGTATCGTTATTACCGATATCTCCCTCACAAAGAAAGCTCATAGGCTCTCTTTATCATGGATAAATTATCTCTTTGTCAGAACACAATCCCTTTTTGCGGAAAAGGAATCTCGCTTATTGAAGCTTGCCTTATTTTAACTTTGACTTTTAGGGGGGGGGGGCGATAAAACAGTGCATTTATTTGCTGAGGTCTAAATGCGGGCTCCAGATTGGCCGAGAAAAAAAGGCCGGTACGTGATAGGAATATAAGTCGAAGATTAATGAATGGTGGGGGACGAGTAGGCCTCGATTATATAACATAATCCAGAAAGGGAGGGATCTTTGACTTCTGCTAGTAACGTAGGAAGCCTTACTGAGAAACGAAGTAGGCTTCCGGAGGAGGAGGCAGGGTTTCCCCTTTCTAGCTCCCAGAAACACCTCGTTTTTTTTACCGCAACCTTTACGGAATACCGTAGTAAGTAGCAGTCATAACACTTCAGGGGTGATATACTAGCGCTTTGGCCTTTAGGAAAAACGGTTCAAAACCGTCGTAAAAAGTATAGATTATTAGATTTTCGGACTCGAATACACAGATCAAAATCACGTTTTGAAGGGTAAATTACATACCCCAGTAGAAAATGGGTAATTCAGAAGATCATACAGTATCACGTAATTTCACATCGAACAATGGAATGTCAATTTATCAAAGAAAAGAAATCTATTTTGTTGAAACCAGCCCATAGTCATGACTCATGAGCTAACAGAAAGTGGGAAGAACCGTAACCCGTTGAAACCTGCAAGTGAAAGTCAAACCAACCGCGCAGAAATCAATAGAAAAGAGCATCAAGGAAAGACCCCAAACATTTACCAAAAGGAAAGAAGCCAAAGATGAAACTCACTACCCCACACATCCACCGTGAAAATCTCCAAGAACTTCTCAAAGCTTAATAGCTCTGAAAATTCCGGCCCAAGAGCTAGACGTTCTTCTTCAACCTCCTCCTCACCCTCCTCCTCCTCAACCTCCTCTTCGAGGATTTCCCAATCCTTCCCCGCGAAATCCAAGAACTGAGGACACACCTTAGCATCTAAACGCTCAACGCGAATCTGGTGGCACCCCTCGCAATACACGGGCCGTCCGAAGAACGCGCGACACATGTGCGGCTCTGGCGCCGTGAACTTGTAGGTGTTGAAGAATCTATGTTTTCGCACGGCACCGTTTTCATCCCGGAGGATGAAAATGATGGCTTCATCCTTTTGTGGGGTGGTCCAGATTGTATCGATGCCTGCTTCGTATGCATCCATGTCGGTGAAGACGTGGGTGCTGATGGGGAAGGGGTTGGACATCGTGATGTGTTTTTGTGTGGTGTGTGTGTGCGAAGTGCCAATAGCGCAGAGAGAGGATTTAGGATGGAGTGAGATGCGAATTTTATAGGAGTTCTCCGGAGTTTTGTTCTATGGAACTCTACCTCCAGTGATTTTTTGTTGCGAAGTCTGTTCTGAATCAACCAATGACATGCGTCACTATGATTCCCAAGATTCTTGTTTAGATAAAGAAAACCAATTCGCTAGTCTTATTATTGCAAAGTTCCTTTTTTATTTTTTTATTTATTTACTCTATTTAACGTCAGACGGAGACCAGATTTTTCACTGGTTCCTAAAAGTCCCAAATTGGGCACATGACGCCAGGGGAGCTAG
>QYAP01000459.1:0-89364 GCA_003988905.1 Hymenotorrendiella dingleyae
TGGTTAAGAAAACGCGTGTCGAAGTCAAGAGGGTGAAATGTGGGGGAAACTGGCCGACTCGGTGATATGGCCGACTCGCTGATAAACCACGTTATAAAATTAAATTAAAATATAAAATAAAATACTTTTATACATTATTTTTATTTTAATAGATTATTTAATAATCATTTTTATAAGAATATAGAAAATAATTTATAAAGGTATTTTATTTTATATTTATTTTACTTTTTTAAAAATTATAGTATTTTATAAAAATTTAAAATTTAAAAATAATTAATATAAATATAAAATAAATTTCTTATATAATTTTTTATTATACTTTTCTTAAAGATTTATTTTTTTAAAAATTTAGGAATATAAATATTTCTAAAAATAGTATCATATAATATGGCTTAAAAGTTTTAATGTTCTTCGGATTTATGATTTATATCCGGTCTCCGACTCGGCGCGACGCTCGGTCCATTTGTATGTTGAATAGCCGGATGTGTATGTTGTATAGAAAAGTACTTTCTTGGTGCTGTAGGTACCAAGCCCGTCCTGAAAGATGGGATGAGAGTTGGGAAGGAGAAGGATTTCGAAGAGATTTGAAAATTTCAACGCGAGAAAAGAGGTGAGAAAAGAGAAGGAGCTTCAAGTGTTTGATTGCCCTTGGATACGAACTCAAAACCCGTACCCTTCGTTACGAGGTTCCACTCTTTTCACGTGCTGAAGTAATCGGCTCTTTCGCTCCTTGGAAATTTGAAGCACGCCTGAGGAGCGTGAGGGGGTGGGTGAGATTTCTGAAATGGTGGCGCAGTCCTTTCTAAGATTAGCTGGCAGCGCGCGAAAACCTACATCCACAAATCGCAACTCGGTTGGAATTCCGTTTCTCTTGGTTCTGCGAAAACTTCAAAACCGGCGTCGGCTTCGCGATACCGGTATAGCAGAGGAGGGCATGGTGACTTTATGTTGAATTCTCCGCAATGACAGCATCGTGGACGAGCCTCCTCCAATTTAACTGAAGCTCGAAAACGCTGGTAACGATGCATAATTGGCTTAATTAAGTTTTGATATCATCCTTTTGTGCCTGGGGTTACCCAGCCAATAATGAATCCTCCGCCCCGCTCTTGCGTTTACCCTGGCTGCTTGGTGCTGCTTGGTGGTGGTCGCTGTTGTTGTTGATTCGCCAGGCCGTGCTCTGGAAGTTAAAAGTGATGAAAGCCTGAGGCAGCCACGGCAGCTTAACCCCTAACGTGATCCTCGCTTGCTGCTCACGCTGCTGTCGTTGCCGTCCTCCTCTTCGGAATCCACTTTCGTGGTGCTGCTGCCCTGCCCTCGCCCACGCTCTCGCCAGCCCGCTCGTCCTCGCTGATCTTGTCTAGCCACCCCCCCAATCTCATCAGATCTCCTTCGGACTATCCTCATTCTCTTCACCCACTCCTCATCTTGAACAACTCATGCCAAGCCGAAAACACCGCGCAGCGACAATCAAAACATCGTGGGGTTTTCGTCCGTCGCAGTCGATGTAGCTGTCGCAAGCAAGGCGCCTACCCGTACCCGCCGCCTTCACCTCAGAGCTTGTCCTCTCCCACATTCGTTTCCTTAATCATTCCATGTTCTTGCGACCGTAGCTCGGTCTCGTACGTTTCTACAACAACCGGCCACGACGGAACCTCGCAGCAGCTCGATCAATTCTCTTCTCCTTCGCTCCCGAATCTCTCGCGAATAATCGGTGGCAGTGTATCTGGGATACGGAGTACCGCTATATCAACCTATACACCCACCCATCGATCGAATATCGCGGAAGAGCGGGCTCTCTCTATTGCAATAACGAACGACGTCTTGGACACGAAAGAAGGCGATAAATACAATACCCAAATACCAAATCGCTCGACTAGTCGCTCCCTAATCTTCTAACTCGACGGATTTAAGGTAATCTTAATCATGGCCTACTTTGAACCAGGTTCGTAGATGCTTTCGATTGACGATGACCTACGTTCTAACCTGATTATAGCTCAATTCGGTGCTCTCTTCCGACGATGCGTGAGCTGCGATGATAACGAGGCAGTGGCCTGTCCTACGAACTGCACATCTGACCAAATCTGCGCGCAAATCCCCCCAACGTGCACTACATGCCAGTCGACGGCGTGCGTTGTAAATCCCGACGCCGCAACAACCACTGCAGCCGCAGCAAAGTCGAATGACGGGCCTAATGCCGGAGCAATTGCTGGTGGAGTTATTGGAGGAGTCTTTGCAATAGGAGTTATTACCTACTTGGTGTGGAGATTCTGTATCAAAACAAAGAGGCAGCAGTATGAACAGGACAGTTGGATAGAGGAGCATGAGGGTTCGACCCAGGCAGAGAAGGACTTTACAATGAGACGAGATGCGAGGGCCTCGACTCACACTGTAGCTTCACTTGCTTCTACGGTCCTCACCCGCGCATCCAACATCATTCAGATCGCATATATTCCTGGTGTCACAAACAGATCTGCACCATCAACGCCTGGTCTTTTAGTTCCACCAGTTCCTCCGATCCCAATTGCCTTGTCATCGGCTGCCACCACACCGCGCTACGAGCAGGAACACTTCTTCATGCCTGGAGATCTGACACGCGATTCCACATATTCTGGTGTTAGCGATCGAACTTCATTCGCTAGACAAAGCGTTGCTTCAACTATTTACGGCAAGAACGCCATTGTTTCTCCAGTACCTGCTCAAACTGTAATTCGTGGAAAGGCAGCCGTGGTCAGCGTCAAATCCAACCTTGCTACTCCGACCGGCGAGATAACACCACCAATTCCCGGTACCGACTTTAGTAAATACCGATCTCCGAGTCCAGCTTTCTCTGTTGGATCTACCTTTCTGAATAACGCCAATACTGCTACACAAGTAAAGCCTACGATGATACGAGTAGCCAATGCTAAGAGCATAACTAGTCATGACGAGGAAGCAGAGAGCAGTGCAAAAGACAGCCTCATTCCACGCAACTCTCAAGCAACCACTGTTATCGACGATACCCCAACTCTGACACAAAGCCCATTCAGCGACCCCCCTTTAAAGCGAATAGCAAGCAATGGATCACTTGGGGCCGTCACCAAGAGGTCAACAGGGAAGACCCTCAGTACTGGTGAAGCTAGAGAAGCTAGAGGAGGCTCACCATTTGGGGATGAAAATGAACTGAAGGATTGAAGAAATGTCGGATACGGAGCGATAAAGTCTTTCGAAAATATTCTCACATCGATGGTTTTGACCTACGATTTTACACTTTTACAGGATCTGGCTTGATATGGACAAGTCCAGAATACTTGACACGACGTCACTGATCTTCTCATGTCTATATTGGAAACATTTTTCTTTCATGTTGGCGTAGGATTAGGATGGGAAACTGGGAGGCCTCTGGAGCGATGATATCTAGATGGCGGCTACTTTGATAGTTAGTTGTATTGATGCCATACAATAGAATATGATACCAGGGTTTACAAGATGTCTTTTTCTCTCTTTCAATACTGCAGTGACTAGTTCCTATTGATGGGGGTGATTTCTCAGGACATACGCGTACGCAGCTTTTCCCCTCGATTAGATTTGCCGGTTGGGTTTTTTTTTTGCAATGGGTGATCTGCCAACCAATCTGATCACGCAATAGTTGGTACCAACCAGCATCGGGCACCAACAAGAAGAATTTCTTCAGCGGGGAGGAATCTCATGAGTGGGCGGCAGCCTGAAAAAGAAGAGGTCGTTGATCCTTTCCCTTATTTGGGGGTAGAGAAGATGGGTTTCGGGGTTTAGATTTCTGGGGATTGATAGATGGATGGTTTGGGGTGAGATGGGATTCCGAGGGATTTGGGGATGGGGTCTTGGGATGGGAGTGTTTTTATGAATTTGGAGGACCCTACTTTTCGGGAAGAGTACGGTAGATTGGAGTATGATGGGATGGGTATATCTGATTCGATATCTTTCAAGAGTATTTCTTAATAGAATTGCTTACAAAAGGATCTTGACATGCTTATAAAATACCCCATACGGGTCGTTAAGTACTCTTCAGTGATTATAATACTCTCCTGTAACTTACCTACTCGAGTCGCTCAGGGATCCTCCGTATGCAGCGCACGGGGGTTTTTCTTCTGCGGGGGGCTGCTTTTACGTTGCTCGCTAGGAAGGAAAATTGTCATAGCTCCGCCGTGCTGTGTTGGTCCTCGCCCTCTTTTGACGTTGATGTTTATGTTGATGCTAGGGAGAGTAGACTATTATTAGGCTTATTTCATCATTTGGTCGGTATTTGTTGTATCTTCGCAAAGGACTGCTGGGCTTGGTTGTCCGCTTCCCCCCTTTCGCTACCAACGGGACCCCAGAGACGACCGAGTGCGCCGCAGAGTTTTGTACGGCGAAGAGAAAAAGAAAGTTGGCAACTTTCAGGGCGTCTATCATATTAGATACCGGTACTTATACTTAGTAGACATCACACACCAGGCTTCTCCTTCTGTGTGTGTTTTGTCCTGCTGGTCCTGCGTGTCTCGTCTCCTCCAATTCCATCCCCAGCCGCATTGCCTGCCGGTGGATCTACGCCTCCAACCAGCCAGAGAGGTACTTGCAGTCCGTAAGAGCTAATACTCTCCTGCTCCTCCACCACATTCACAACGGCCACTGCAACTACCACTCGAACCCTGAACATTAAAATCGTCATCGTCATTGTCATTGTCCACAGAGCCCGACTAAGGCTGGCGTGGTACTGCATCCACGAGTGAACCCGCCCTCCGAGAGCATCAACAGCGACAAGATACAGATACAGTGCCATACTTTACGCCTACACCACCATCGCCGAGTCCTCGCAGGCCAGACCAGCGCAGCAAGCACTCCCACTTCAGCCAGCAGGCCGGCACCTCCCAAGGCTCACTCATACATACTCACCCTCACGCTCGCTCACTCCATCTTTTTCCCATCGCCCGCCTCATCCAAGTGGTTCTATCCCTCACCTTGTCGTATCATTGTACCACCTCTACCACCTAGATAGCCTCCCTCTATCACCTCCAAACGTCGCTGGTGGTCGCATCTTGTGTCTAATCGCTTGGGCCAGGCCACCCTACCCTACCCACTTCCCATACCCTTCCACCACCTAGACCTACTCCCGGCACCTACCCTTTCCTATCCGACTATCGTTGCCTCCACACTGCCACAGGCGGAACGTCCGAGCTTTCAAAACCTGAAGCCCGCCGCCGCTCATACCAAATACCCGTACCCAACAGTCGACCGACAGCCCTCCTCCGTCGCCGGAACAGCCTCCACCACCTCCATTTGATCCAGTCCAAAAGAAGGGTCGTCGTCGGTGTGCTCGTTATCCACCCACCCCTCTCTCCCGCCTCTCCTCCATTCTTGCACATTATTTCTAGCTGCCATCCCGTCATTCCTCGACACCCCTCGGCGCCGCCGCTCCTGTAAACTCAATCATGGCGGGCAAAATGGTGCTGTACAAGCTGGTGGTGCTAGGAGATGGAGGTGTGGGAAAGACGGCTTTGACGATCCAGTTAACTCTGCAGCATTTCGTTGAAACGGTATGTTGGTCTCCTGTACCGCGGCCACGTTGCCGCACCTTCTCTCCCTTACCAGCAGCTTCCTTTCCCCACTCTGGCCATCGTGTTTGAAAAAAATCCATACTAACCTCGCTCCTAGTATGATCCCACTATCGAAGATTCTTATCGAAAGCAAGTGGTGATAGATGGACAATCATGCATGTTGGAAGTACTCGACACGGCTGGGCAGGAAGAATACACGGCCTTGAGAGATCAGTGGATTCGTGATGGCGAAGGATTTGTCCTGGTCTATAGTATATCTTCGAGATCATCCTTTACACGCATAACGAGATTTCACAACCAAATACAGCGAGTCAAGGAATCCTCGGCCTCGTCGCCTTCATACCCCGGGTCGCCATTATCTTCGACCATGCCTCAAGCAGCGGTACCAATCATGTTGGTCGGAAATAAGAGTGATAGGGTGACGGAGCGGGAAGTTTCGACACAAGAAGGCCATGCTCTGGCGCGAGAGTTGGGATGCGAATTTGTGGAGGCATCGGCGAAAAACTACATCAATGTCGAAAAGGCTTTCTACGATGTGGTCAGGCAATTGCGTCGACAACGTATGCAAACGAGCTTGAAATCACAGCCAACAGGAAAATCTCGTACACCAACCGCCGAAGTAGGAGCCGCACGAGATGATGGAAGAATCTACCGCCAACGCAAAAGGCCAAAGTGCACCATATTATGAGAAATTCAAATACTCAAAGCCAAAAAAAACAACCACTCCCTTCTTGCTGCTCGATATTGCATAGAAGTCGGTGGCATTCCAGCATCATCGACACTTTAGTCTCTGAGATTCTCAATCTTTCACATGCTCCTCAACCCTCCTTTCTTACTTGGTAGCATAGGCACGATATTTTACCCTGACTGGCGAACGGAGTACCAAAAGACAGGCATATGGCGTATTGATGAAGAAGCCATGGGGTTCAACCCTGGAAAGAAGCTTTTTAAATCGTTCTGCCATGTTATGGTGTCTTGGGCGCATTTTCAGGGCGTCTACGTATCATATCTTTGGGAAACTATCACGCCTTGAAAAAATTAAATTTCGAGATCTTTTACAAAGTCCATACATATCTTGCTGGGTGGATTGGATGAAATGGGCACAGTAGCAACAGGGGGAGTAGTGGAATAGTTTGAGGATACCGGGGAATGTGTTGGCCGGAGCATTTTGGGAATCTACAGAGGGAGAGCAGGGGAAGGAGAATTGGAGGAGGGGAAGGGAGAGCCCGATTGAGCATGTATGCGCGAGAGAACAGAGCCAGAGCTTGAAACCAAAATACTATTGCAATAGCGCTGGATGACGAATGAGATGAGAGGGAGGCGGTTTACCATGTTGAGCACGACATGAGGGTTGGTTTGTACGTTTTTCTTTCGCCTGCTTTACTTTTTTTCCTTTTTCTTAGCAATTGCTTTTTTTTCTTCTTCTTTTTTACGTTTTGCCTTGTCTTGCCCTTGTCTCCTTGTCATCTTTATCTTCAATTTTACAGAGAGTTGAATGATATTTCTTCGGTCCTTTTTTCTTCTTCTCCCCATGTCATACCATTTGTCAATCACGCCATTCTTGCATTTCTTTTTCTTGTATACCGGTATTGCTGTGCCTCTTTGAGATGCTTCTGGAAGGTAAACTGGCTAGTTGGGTATCGATGATCTTTAATTGATCCTTGAATCTGGATGGGTAAGTTGTGGGTTGTGATCGGGGGGAGAGGAGTGTGTGTATGGGTGGTAGTGTTGTTGGAATCGTTCGGGTTGCTGAATTTTGGGCGAAAGGTTATGATATGGGTGTGGGAGTGTGGGAGAAGCTGTTGTGGTGAACAAGGTGGTGTGGTTTGGTGAGGTGTGGTGGGGTTTAGGAGGCTCCGAGGCTGTGATTGTGGGATCTGGGGAAAGAGGATGGCGTTACTGGGGTAGGGGGGGAKGGGGGGGAACGAACGAAAGAGCGGATGGATGAGTGAGTTGGGATGGAGGAGTAGGGAGGAAAGCATCTACCGGTAGGTGGGTAGGTATGTAGGTGGCTAGATGCGAGGTACGATGTACGAGGGCTTGGGCTTTGGGGATGGGGGTTGGATTGGTTGGACGAGGTGGTATTGGTGAGGGTTTAGGGTGCGCTGGTGAGATGGGGGAGGAAAGAGAGGTTGTAATATATAGGTGAGGAAAGCTAAGAATGAATTTCTTGTACAGTATGTAAATAAGACGTTCTAGAAAGCTTGAATTTGTAGGTATTTGGTTGCTACATATTGTACCATCAAGAATACTCTAATCACTCACTTCTTTCTTTGTGCGGTTGGTTAGGTTGGTTAGTAATTTGGTCTGTTGTATAGAATAGGGTTTTCGAAATGGTCAGTGGGAGCGTCTTATCTATCTATTGGGAGACGTCTTATAGTAAACCGTAGTTATCCTAGTTTCTTTCTCTCTCTCCCCTTCAATCTAATAATAGCCCAAATTACGAAAATGCAATACCGCATTAATTGGAATATAAAACCCCCTCTTTCTCCCTTTTTGATCTTAATTATCTGGTACAATAGAAGAGACTTGGAACTTTAAGGATCTGGCACAATGGAGAGAGAAAAGGGGGGTCTTACTATGGTATGAGGAAATTCAGTTGGTCTTGGGAATCGATGGGGGTTTTGGTCTTGGGTTTGGGTTTGGGTTTGGGTTTGGGTTTGTTTGTTTGTTTGTTTGTTTGAGGGTGGTGGGGGGTGGTGGGGGGAGGGAAGGGGTGTGGTATAGAGGGTTTAGGATGAGGAGAAGGGGAGGAGAAGGAGAGGGAGAAGGGGAAGAAGAAGAAATATGATGGTATATGAGGGAGGTATACGAGATGATCGAGGTGGATGAGGGGATATCTTTGGTAGTTTGATATTTGGTTTATGAGATCCTTAACTAGGAGGTCAAATTGCTCGTGAACCTATTGGAAACTTGGAGCAAGGCGAGTAAAGTCTTAAATACATGTATTCTTTCCCGTAAATAGAGGGACTGTTGCAGGTAGGGAAAACCGGAGCTTGTGGTATTGTGGAAAAGGGGGGTTGATTGAATAGGAGTCTTTGGCTTTGAGTTTGAAACTATGCTAATAGTAAGGCTAGGTCTTGAGTGGGAAGGAGGTTGGATGAAGGTGGAAGGTAGAAGGAGAGGGAGGGAGGTAGATGGAGTTGCGTTGAGAACCGGTGGTTCGTCCACGTGTATGAGTACCGAGCACGTGGGTGGTGAGGTACAGTAAGTGGCCGAGATTTTGCGTAAGGGGAAAAGAGTTTGGGGTTGTTTGGTTGGCTAAGTTGGGAGGTTTTGTATTTCTGTTGTTTGGAAGGTTTAGGGGGGATTGGTGAGGTGAAGGATTGGTTGAGAGTTAGGGGGGATGTGGAAGTTGATGTGCTATTTAACTATTTAAAGAGGGCGGTAGTACTGGTAGTTAAGATACTGGGTTAATATGGAAGTAAGATATTTAAGATATACGTACTTAAGAGCTACCTCTATACTCATGTACATACATTTGCTCTTTAAAAAAGTATTGGATAGGGCGCTTAATGTGTTTAAACAACTTAAGTCGGAAAACTTGAAAATTGAAAATCAAAAGGAGGGAAGGTTTGGGAGAAGGTTTCTAGAAGAGGTTGAAGTAAGAGAGAAGAGGAGAATCCTGGTGGCTATAGGTGAGATAGATATATATGCTAGCTGTGATCTTGAATGGGAAGCTACCCCATATTTGAGTATGTACTTAACTATGTAGATTTCAGGTTGCTAGCACAAGTGGTCATGCTTCTATACGGCACATCACAAATTTGAACCTCACATACCGTACCAAATCAAAGCAAAACATATAAATCCCAACCCAAAAGCAAAGAAACTCTCAAAAAGAACACCCATGTAAACGAAAACCGAAATAGGAACGACGAGTAAGGCAGTCTCCTCTCTCTATACCCAAAATAAAACACTCCGGTGCAAAAGCTAGGCAACTAACCCACTCATGTAAGAAAACCAGTCTAGTAAAAGCCACTGGGTCGAAATCGCCAACGTGATCATTGCTGCATACGCGGGAATACGAATAAATGACTAATAAACCCCCCGTTTCTCTCTACTCGCACGATAAACCCTGCCTATAAAAGCATGCCACTCGCTTTCTCCGGACCGGTGTAGAATACAGATTCCAGTGCGTATGAGGCGGAGAAAGCGGTTGATGGAGGGAGGAGAGTGGTGGAGAAATCCAGACTGGTGGTAACGTGGTATGTATGCAGGGAATCCAGGTAAAAGTGAGTGAGAGGAGGATTTTCTTGTGTAACACTGTTTGGCCGCAGGGCTGGAGATCCTGGTGGATAGTGTGCGTTGTATAGCGGCTTTGGATTGTAGATGAGATGGTGATTTATGGTTGAGACGAGCGCAGAGGTGAGGTAAGTGTTGCTGTAAGTAGAAATGGCATCGAACTTTCGTAGGATTGAAAACGTTGGTAATGGGCCAAATGAGAAAAAGGTTCCCGAGTTTCAGTGCCTCATTCCGCCGCAATGTGACATATATACTCGTTGGTTACTACTGAACAGAGTTCAACTCGACCAGTACAACACCAAGCCGGCGTCCTAACGAAGACACTCTACTCGGCGTAAAACCGGAGAACTCTATTAGTCGCCCGACCTCAAATATTTAGGCTTCGAGCTGACCGATGGGAATTTCCTGGTGGAGAAGAACCTCTTTTTGAGGGCCGCTGACTGTGCCGTAATGAAGCAACTAACGCCAACACCATCGAGACAGTTCCGACATCCCCGCGGGGCGAGCCGCTCTTTTTCCCGACATGGTGAGCTGTGATGGATCGTGTTGTGTTGGAGTCTTACTGTGAAGTGAAGAATTTGTACGCGTAAAAGGAGAGGAAAACGTTCAAACACTGTGTATGAAATTCTTGCAACGTACGTAGATTGGTACCCCAAATTTATCGTCACCCCTCTCAATCAAGCAGGAAACATCCGTGACGTCGTCATACAACCGTTTCTCGAACGGTAACGGTTAGATGTCAAAGTTCTTATGTATACAAGCGGCGTAGTCGTGTATCCCCAAATGGAGAAATTCGCGTTTTTGCATCGCTAGTTGAGGTTTTATACCTCGAGAAATGTATAAATAAGCTATAATAAGCTGTTATGATCGACGCTAGAGGAAGATCGCTGAATTGGGGAATCGAGAGCGTGCATGGCGGCCCGTTGAAGAAACTCGGGAGCGTTGGTTGGTGCAATGTAGAGTAGCAGCCCGACGATGGTGAGAGGAGGAATATCTCGATGGTGGAAGCAAGGAAACTTCCAACGACGATGGATGGGATTCGGAATAGGTATTCTAGTAGGCTAGACTACCATGTACAGCTATTCGCCCGCATTGATTCCTGCATGGGATGAGGCTGTAAGCTGTAAGCAAGCCTCCTGTATTGCAACACTCAGAAGTTTCTTATTCTTGCTGATAATCCTGCACGCAAAAACATATTCTCCACCCCTTTTCACACAAAATTTTCCCATAGATGAAATGATGACTTGCAGCGTATCGGCAGTACAATGGGGGGCATGCCGAGGCAGAGTACCATCCTCTCGAGGCGGGAAGCAGATATATGAAATAGAGGCTCTTGATAGGATCGACAGAGAGGGGTCGCACTTGCATTGCAGATATCGATAGCCCTCCTTGGGCTTTCTGGAACGGAAGGGTGTGATGGTTCGGTGGCGCCGAAAGCACTCCCATACTTGTTCGCAATCATGCGAACCGCAAAGCACTAGCACAATCAGATCAGATCAAATGCAGAGGAAATACAGAACTGCATCCAGATGATTCCAACAATTGAATACTGATGATAACTTTGCCAATACGTACCTAACTCCGACCTCCACCTCTCAATCCAGACACCGCACCTCGAAAATCGTCACCAGCACACGAATCACGGCCCTCCATCACCAACTCTCCAATCACAAAATTCGAGAAGCTTACAAACAAAAGGAAAAGACCGAAAAGGGAACAAAACCATATTAATTGACAGCGCAAGCCAGGAAGCTAACGTTGGTTCGCAGCAGACGTGCATGCATACATAGATTGATTGCGTACCGTAGTTGATGTTGGTCTGGGTGTCTATCCGTATTTGCCTTGTCGCATGGAATTTTGAGGTAGGCATTCTGGATTGGGTGATGCGCGGTGCGAAAAGCGGCGATGTGTGGGTGGTGAAAACCTGGATGGGACGACGAACGGGAAATGTAAGGCGTCAGGTCGCAGGTGAGTTTAGTCACGTGAGTCGTGAAGGGGGGTTGGGGTCGGATTTCTGCAGTGTAGATGGAGATGAGTTCTTGGGAATTAGTGGTTATGTGTTAAGTTTTATACCGGGGCTCCCTCGATTCATTCCATATAAGGTAGTTTTTCACGTTTTATTACATTTATGACACTGTAGTCAAGTATTTGTGATACTTTCAAGCCAAATAGCAACCGAAAAATAATTTTAGCCTCCATTCACCATGCTACAAAAAAGAAGAAAAAACCCAAATATATCTTCCAAACTCTCTGCGATGTAGTCGCGCGTAAGAATCAATTAGGTGTCTTCTACCTCTTCTCATTTTCACGCGATTCTTTCCGAAAACCGCCACCACTTAAAGCTGTGTCACAGCCTTTACAAAAGATGCCTTACTCCTATGAGATATACTAGACAAGGAATTCTCTCCGAAACCTAGAAGCACTACAAATTCAACCACAGGCCCTTTTTTCTCGGTAACGACTACGGTAAATACCACCTTTCCATCTTCACTTCTCCGAATCTACACCCCCTTTACTTCTTTCAATCTTCCAAGATCAAAAAAGCACTCCCGAACCTCTTTATCGTCTTAGCCCAAATGGTTCTGTAACTGGCCAAGTATGGCACTGATCACAGCAGTCATCAGTTAGCTGAAGTTACGAAACTTTTGAAGTGATCAAGAGGTCGATGATGCACGGCTTTTCTGCCGGTACTCAGATGAGAAGACTAAGAGGCACGACTTTACCATCTCGATTGGGTTTTATTGCATCCATTTCTGGTTATTTTGAAGTTGATATAGATTTGGAACAAGTTTAGGAAGTCGAGGTTTGGTAAATTATGAAAAGTACTTACTTCCCAACCATCTCTCCGCCTGAAAAATAACAGAAGTAACTCCTCTACATTGCACCCACATACATACACAAGCTTAATATTCACCTTCCAGCATTCTGGATGAGATGCCCGATACCAAGATCACGCCAAAGCGCAGAGCAGAGCCTTTTTTAGTATCGAAGTAAAAGAAAAAGAAGAAGGCCCGTAGTGGAAAATGAGAAGTCCCGACTCCCAAATGATTCCGACTCCGGTGAATGGGGGGCAGATTAGAATCATGGCAATAGAGCATTCAAAAGATGATGAGAATGGCACCCGAGAAACTTGAAAATCGAGGCGAAATTTGTGATTGATTTCTTAACAGGGTAACCAAGTTGTGAAATCGACTTGGAATTCAGCAATTTTTGACATCAAGTACACTCTAAATGCCTCATATATGTATGGAGAACACAGAATACTTTGAAGATAAGAAATACACCAGAGAAACCTCAAAATCGAGGCGAAATATGTGATTGATTTCTCCACAGGGTAACCGAGTTGTGAAACTGGCTTGGTTTTGGCATCGAGTAATCCCTAATCAGAGCATATCCTACTTCTCTCTTATACCTAGTAGACAGCAATACTTACTAGCGTTCAATCTGAGTACTCAAAAGGCGAGAAGAAATGCACACCCGAGAGTTGAAATCGAGACGGATCATGTGATCTCTTTTGACAGGGTAACCGAGTTGTGAAACTGACTTGGAAACCAACTATTTTTGATATCAAGTAATCTTCATTGAAAGCCTAGCCCACTTCTCTCCTATGTCTAACGGAGAGCAATGCTTAGCAGTAACTAATTTAACTCCCTAAAAGACGAAGAACTAGACCCCCGAGACTTGAAGATCGAGGCCAATCATGTGATGCAAATCCGACAGGGTAACCAAGTTGTGAAATTGCCTTCAACCCAACTTCAGCATTTTCACTTACCACAAACAAGTCCCTGCCTCTCAGATCTTCCCACACAAGAAGCCCCCCTCTATTTCACGAGACTACTATACCATGAATAACTTACACATCTCACCCAGAAGCATGGGAGGCTTCATTACGCCACTGAATGGCTCTTCTCTTGGTGGTATAAACTACATAATCATACAAAAATTATCCCAACAAAAAAAGCTTAACTACGGCGTAAAAGCACGCGTTCTCTTCTCCGCCAGGTCTTTTGACCGGCCACAACGCGACGAACGACATCTGCCCTGATGGCGACAGGACCAAGATCGAGAGCTGCGGGGGCAGCGAGGCGGGCAGTGGGCACGGCGAACCACGCGAAAGGTGGCGGCGGCTGCAGGTGCTGGCTTTGGCTTTGGCTTCGGGACCACAGCCCCATGGTGCGCATGGTCGTTTGAGGTATCTATGCGCAGACTCTTGATGGTGGACGACCAAGAGATATTATATAGGCATTGGTACGGCCGTGGTGGCGCACAATGAGTTCCTTCTCGGAGCCGTGAATCATGCTTGAGAAGAGAAGTTAGAGGTGCGTATCGTAGCTCATACACCTGTGGATGAGCGATGGTGCTGGCAGACTCATTCTACGTACGTCATTTTTCAAGAATTACAAAGACCTTGTATCGCTTGTGCGGTATTTGCTCATTTTCTAGATGCAAATTGCTGGGGGAAAGCGCACCAAGGAGGTGTTCAAGGCGAGTGATCTGGGAATTTGTTGCTGTATGTTTGGAATTGGAAAGAGCATACCATTTTTTGGCTGTGAGAAGTACAGCTCTAGCATGGGAGTTAAGAGTGAATAGATTGTCAGTTGTAATTATGTGGCAAGGCTGTGGGTGCAGCCTACCTAGGTACTGTTGGTTACTGTTGAGTGAAAATGCAAAAGTGGCACGTGCGCAAGCCCCACTGGTGCCCCTATCCCGAAGCGAGAATCTCTTCCAACATCACTTTGCGAGTTTGAGCGTGTCAGACTTCAGAACTAAGTTGTTCAATTGTGTCCTATCTTCCAGAAGCCTGCTTATTTGAGTGATACAAAGGATTTGTCTTTGCGCGTGAATTGGGTTGATGGTGGTTAACTGAATTGTTGCCTTTTCTCCCACCAAACACCATCTCTGAACCACAACACCACCATTTCCAGTACTCAAGATCTTCTATCCTGTATCCTTCTGTTCCAGTTGATAAATTCCCAGAACCTAGAGCCTCCATTCCATGCCACAGTAGCCACCCCCCAACCACCATGCAGAACCGTGGCTCTGGCATTCGATTCCAAGTGAAAACAACCAAACCACACCCCCGAACCAACAAATCTCGGGAAATGGAACAACCAAACGCAGCCTTGCTTATTCGGCAAGGCTATCTTTCCAATGCCCACAGGATAAAAACCTCGCGTCGCGTGTGAAAATTTCCTTTCCTTCTTTAGCCATCCCATCACATCTACGTCCGCGCCCTTTGGCGTATTCCCAACCAATCGCAACCATGGTACCAATGACTCCCGCGCAGAGGCGCATGGCTACATCAAATGACCATGCACACCATGCCTATAACAGGGCAAAGAGGAACTTTCCCAATGCGGGAAGTGTTTACTGGGAGAGTGTTCGCTCGTGGGCTCGCGCCAACCAGTAAGTATATACAAACACATTCCAGATATGCTATTTTATCAGAGATTGCACCGTTGCGATCGATCTACGCGGTTGATCTTCTTTCTTTCAATGTTTGTTTTGTTTGAGTCTCTTTGAGAACATGGATACGGTTGAAGTGTATCTGAATTGTTACGTGTGTAGCTGTCGGATGGCCTTTCAATCTTCTGCTTGTTCTTGGAGATAGATTGAAGACTGAGAGATTTGAATTGAGGGGAGAATGATGGTCAAGGTCGATCTTTTGATCTTTCCAAGTCTCTCTCATCCAAATTTCTCTTCTCAAAGATCGTTCAACACACTGAGCTACGCAAAGATGGAGGATCAACTGCTACTGCTGGCGCCAAAGTCAATCTTAGGAAAGAATATCAGCTAATGTTTCTCTTCTAGCATCATGTGGACGGCTGATAAGCTGAATGGCGTGGGACCTGCCAGAAATGCCCGTACTTGTAACCAGTACATGGTGTACTGTAATCGGGGGCTCTCGGGAGTCCACTCTCCACCACCAGGAGCAGCACCACCACCGCCACCACCATTCGTCCCGGTCGTCGCCCCGGTCGTTGCCCTTCCGGTTCCGGCCCCAGCTCCAGCAATCGTCCCGGTCGTTGCCCCTGTGGCTGCGGCCCCAACACCAGTCGTCGTCGCTGCCCCAGCAGCAGAAAACCTCCGAGTCCTTCGTCGGACCCGTCTTGCTGTCCCAGCAGCACATGGTCGTCGTGGCTCTGCCAAGAAGTGGCGTGTTGTGTCGCTCTTCGCGGCAGGCAGAAAAGCCTGGAGAAGAAGAGAACTGGCCTGGTTGGTCAGAGATGCTGCCGCCCGGGCTCGCGCTCGTGGTTAAGCCACCCCTTTTTATGTTTGATGAAGTTTATGTACAATTAGGTAGATTATACCACCAAAGAAGAAGAAACGCAGCCACACTATCAGTTGGCATGATGAAAGCCCGCAATTTTCAGTCTCCCATACTCGTGGGCTCTAGATGTATAAGTGATTCTTGATAAAAGAGAAAACGAAAGGGCATTCAACGCAGCCTTATATGCTGAATACACGTACCTCAACAACAATCATAGAAAAATCTGGAAATGTTTCACCATCTTTATTATCTGGAAATGGGGACAACCTTCTTAGCCGGAGAAAGCAATAAACGTCGGAAAAGAGTTATTATGAGAAGAAAGGACGAAGGTAGGTAGGAAGGATGGACGTATAGATAGGTCAAATATACTTAGGAGAAGGAAGTATCAAAACTGACCGAAAGAAGGAATTCTGACCAAAAGGGATAGCTACAACAGGGCCGGCGGTCCATACAATTAAGAATATCTTTCTGTATCTTTATATAGAAGGATTTTGCAACAAGGCACTGCCAATTAAAGTTAGGACGTGCATACAGAACGCACCAAAAATAGCATCACGATCGCCTCTCAGTGCACGTCCAAAACCTTAATTGTAGTGCAAAGTAAGAGATATCAACATCGATCGATTCAACACATGGCTCCTCCTCTCTTCCACGGCACAAAAAGGCTAGCTAAAAATAAGGTGTCTACTAAAACATCGCTCATCACAAAAACAAAAAATCGCAAATCAGGGTATCCTCCGTCAAAGCACATAGAAACATATAAAACTCCCTCCGCTCTCACCACAACCTAAACCACACTCCAACCAAAATTCTCCCTCAAGAATTCCAACACAGCCATTCCATCCCCCCCTCCTCCCCAAGAATTATATATACTACTACCCCTTCATCTCCCAATCTGCCTCAAAAAAACGGCTGCTTCATCTTACTTACGATGAAACCATACTATACCAAAAAGACAAAGTAAAACAAAAATTGCAAAAAAAGTAAAAGCGGCTTAATATGCGCGCGAGAAAACGACAAATCAAAATCAAAAAGAGTGTACAGTATGCCCCAGATTCCTTCATATACAAAGACACTTCCTTCCTTCCATCTTTCCTTGCCGTTCCTAGATGGTTGAATTAATACAGAGAATATAATGCTAAGTGCAAATCGGACAAAGATGATCTAGGGCGCGAGCCAAAATTTCGTATAACGCCAGCCAATCCCGAGGCTTGTTGTATCCTTCCTCTACCTCTTACATTTTTCTCTCCCAATATCGAAAGGAAAACTTCGTGTTGTCTAAAAGTTGCGGAATGGATCGTGACCGTACTCTTCCTCGCCAGCGGTCTTGCTACCGCTAAATAGGTCATCATTGGGACGTCCCTTATTAGCGTAATAGCTATCCCGATTCCTGCTCTTCTTCCTCCTCCTATCATGACTCCTACGGTGCCCTCCTTCGGGTCCTTCCATATGGTCCATTTCATCCTGCTCATCCGGGTTTTCGTCGAAGCTGGAGAATGCCAGGGGGGAAATGAAAGCTTCCATACGCACGGTACCAACTGCATCGAAGAAATTATTGACCACGGCACCAGGACGATTCGATGCATCTGATGTGCGCGCGGAGGTACGACCACTGATGCCTGTGTAACCGGATAGGGATGGCGGCTGCGAGTTGTATATGTCGGAGGAGCCGGTGGTACCGATGGACATGCCTGCTATGCTAGATGTAGGTGCATGGCCAGCACTGGCAGGACCCGAGAAGCCACGGAATGACAGAGGAGGCGCAATTCGTGAACCAGTATTGCTACGCTTTCTCTGGTGTGACAGAGGAGGACCTTGGTGTTCGCGATCTCTTCGCTCCACGAACCGTGGAACGATAGGCGGATCTGCTATTGGGTGGCCACCGTTGATTCGTGGCGAGTAGAACGACTCAACTTCACGGAGGTTTTGTTCACTTGCGTATTGAGATGAATGCACGCTATTGGGCCCAAAGCGTGCGGACGATGTTTTGCTCTTAGCAACACGGATAGAATCTCGAATAGGGTTTCTCCTCAATAGATCGGCTTGGCTCGGTGGCTCGAAGTTTGGAATCACTGGTTGTGATGGCATAGGTGGCATTACTGGTTGGACGATTTCTGGAACTGCTTGCGAGGAGTGAGCAAGGAAGGAGAGTGCCGTCAACCAAACATAATGTCGTTCCGCCGAGGTAGCAGTAAACTTCAAAGCTCGGGCTGGGGTCAAGATGAGAATTGATCGGTTGAACACAGCTTGGCCACCCTTGGGTGGGGAATTGTCGTCCTTGACATCAAGTACAGACTGGATGATGAGCTTGCGACCTGACTTCCCCATCAAGGCCGAGCCTGAAGTCGGTTGTTTGCTACTCCACATCACAGCCCTCTCATAGGGAGCAAGCCAGACCCATCGCTTATGTCGGACACCATTCACTCCATCTCCATCCATTCCATTGGACTCAGCCACGCCAAATGATTTTCGTCGTCTGACATACTTGAACATCCATTCGCCAATCATGGTTTGGGCAATAGCATCGACAACACTGGTGGCTTGACTACTTTGGACAGATGTAGCTGTAGCAGCGGTATAGGTAGTGTTCGCCGTGGTTGTTGATGGTTGTTGCCTGTGGTATGGCCTATACCGACTACTTCCATAATCTCTCCCAAAGCGTGGCGAAGTGAGATCATTATTAGGCATAGGAGGTAAGCGAGGACTCTCTGGAGCTTCAGTCGAGGGAGACATCGGCGGTGGAGATCGACTATCGTGGCGGCGATAGGTCCGGGCTCCTCGGGGTAGAGCAGCTGCAGAACGTACCTTTCTAATACTGTTGGCGCGGTAGTGTCTTCCTGAGCCCCGGCCAAAGGTTGGACTTCTGCTACCATCGCTAGGCGCACTGGCACTAGTACTGAACGGTGGTCGCCTAGAACTAGCGCGAGTTGGTATAGGGAATGGAGGTTCTTTGAATATATCTGGGATGCTTGGGCTCCTGGGGTGACCTTGATGGGCGGCAACCCCACTCTGGATGAGGGCAGCGCGACGAAAGGCATTGGGCCTGGTTGAGCTTCCTATCGTCAAGGGTTTATCAATTTGGCGAACGGCCTTGGCCGGAGGTGCCAGGATCTCAACCGAGCCATAGTCGGCATTCGGTTCGAAATAGCTGCTCTTCCTCTTGGGATAGGTTGTGTTGTTGAGAAGAGTATGATCCTCAACATCACCCTCAACCTCTTCTGGAACCGACATTGGTGGTTGTACTGAACGCTTACTAGATCTGCTCGTGGTGCCTGCGGGCCTTGCGGGTGACAGTGGAGTTAGGTAATCGCTATCGCTCATGTCGCCATCTGCAAAATCATCAACATCATCAGCATCATCAGCATCATCAGAACTGGCACCATCAAAGCCAGCAAATAAACTGCTGATACGATGAGGTCGTCGAATAGTACCCTTGTCCTTGGCGAGTGGCCCGTCATCGTTATTCCCTGGATAGGCATCCCGAGTTTCACTTGCGGAATACGCAGGTGGTGATGAGGGGATATCAGCCTCCAAGCTTTGCCGAGGAGTTGTCATTCGCCGAGGATTTCGAGGGGGGAGATTACCTGGCACCGGGGAAAACCGTTTATTCTCCTCAGTAGGTTCCGGGGAAGGAGGTGCGGAGGAAATCGAGGAAGGTTGTAGGTGTGTCGGAAGAAGATTGATTCGTCTGTCCACCCGAATCTCTTCTGTTTGCACGGCTATGGACCTCGATGGCACGGGTACCTGCATGGAAACCTGGCAAGCTGCATCTTTCCAGTGTTGTGGAAGGACAGACGCACGCGGTGTTGCGGGAGTCGACGTCGGAGGGTGCAGTTGAATTAAAGGTACCACGATTGGCGGCGGAGGGGGTGCTCTTATAGGTGATGGCGGGGGAGCGGGAGCAGGCGTAGGCGAGGGAATAGGGGTAGCATCTGTTTGAGTGGACATTGAGGTCATCTGTCGTGCTACCATTTGGAATGGCGGAGGCGGGGGAGATCGAGTTGGTGACACTGGTGTTCTCGGTGGGCTGAGAGGGTCTTGCGTTTGAGATGATGCAGAAACCATGGGTCCAGCGGGAGGAGGCTCAATGACTAGGACTAGTGGAGGGTTCACATGTACACGTTTACGGCGCTGGTTGGCCTCGATTTCCCATATCTTTGCCTGTACCTCTGACTCCAGTTGTCTCGTTGGTTTGGTCACTTCATTGGTTTCGATTAGGGGGGCTGGCTCCACGGGTGGTAAAGCTGGAGTCTCCACTGCGGAAATCTTTGGTGACGGTGGTGGAGAAAATTGGATACCAGTGTCGGTATATTCAATCTTCTTCACGGGTGCTATCTCTTCGTCTTCTCGAATACCCCCCTTGAGTCGCGCCAAAAATCTTTCTCGCGTGACGCTGCCGGTTCGCATGAGGCTCTCCATACTCTGGTTTCGCGAGTGAGTTTTATTGAATGTGCTCTCCCGGCTTTGCGTGCGTTGGTGCTTTCTTAGAGTTTCAGGAGAAGATAAAACACTCTCGTGGCCGTCATAGTCGGTCTCGTCGTCGGTTTCGTCAAGATCCAGCTCGTCTGCCAAACTCAACCCGTTGCTATTGCCATTGACCTTTGCACCACCATAACCATTAGGTCCGCTTAACATTGAATATCGAAGACTGTTGGTCATGCTCATGCTTCGGATACTCGCAGCATCAGGATCGCGAGTACCTTCGTCAACTTCGCTCTCCAGTTGTTGCTGCTGATTCGCTTGGCTGGCCTGGTACGCGGCTACTTCGTCCAGAACGACCTTTAATCGACTTTCAGCTACATGGGCTTTGCGCTCAAGCTTCCTCTTCTCGTCCTCCCAATTGTCCTTGTCTTTCCCCCATAGCTCATGCACTCGATTGGAATCATCCTCCAAGGTTCGAATTTTCTTCTGCACCCCTTCTAATCGCTTCTTGTTGTCTGCGTTGGAATCAACCGCCTCATCACGCTCTCTAGCAAGTTCTGATAGAGCTGATGATGTTCCTCCTTCCAATAATGCCAATTGGCGCTTCAACGAACGATTCTCCTTTCCGGCGGTGGCGTTTGTCTCTTCCAATGCTTCGTTCTCTGTCTGTGTGCCTTGTAGTATGGTCTCCAGGCTCTCGATCGTCTTAATTTTCTCTTCTTGGTCTCGTCGCAAGGCTAGGATTTCGGAAACGAGGTTGGCGTGTAGAGTTGGGGTGAAGCGGCGGGGATCGAGAATTGAAATACTGCCAATTGAGTTAGTATAATTGACTATTGAGCAAGAAAAATCTCGGAAATACCTCTCATCATGCGTTATATCTCTGGATCCTCGCTGTGTTGGTGGTGATGAGTCAGGTCCAGGAGAAATCGATTTCTGTCGTGACGATCGCCTCGAGCTTCGAGAAGGGGTCCTATAGGGGGTGTCGGTGGGGGTAGGCAGCAAAGCGGCTGCTGCCACCGCATACTCGTCTTCTGTCTCCCAACCCGTCATAATGTGTAAAGACGTGTGTTCTGGTCGAAGCTAGAAAACTTCAATTCCAACAATTCGATGAAAACCATAGACTGTCTAACTGAAATCAATATAGTCTCCAATTAGGATATGGAATCTAAGCCGTGATCCGTCTTGGAGGGTTTGTAGTTGCGTCGTTTATCCTTGGAGAACTGGCACTCGGACCCATTTACGAACGCTTGCGATTACGATGCGGTGGAGCTCGAATTTAGGAAATCCGATTTAGAACGCTTAGGCATAATGTTAGTATATACGTTTTACAAAGTCAAGGATGCCTAGGACAACGCGTGGGGAGAGTCGGGGTAAACGATCACTTACCTGGAACTCCAAAATCAAATCTTTTTTTGGATGCAGAACTACTCCCGAGTGCTGTTATTTCGCAACATTCATCAGCCACACAGACTTGATGTCTTGCCCTATGGGTTTTACCGTTTAAAACATTCAATGCAAATGCCATGAAATATAACGTTTCAGGAGCCTTCCCCTACCCACTACCATATGGCGACCCTTTTCAATATAATAAGTCGTGTCGGTATATAATAGAATGGCTAGATCATGCCAAACCCTTATCAATTGGCGTCTTTGGTCTTTCGTTTGCCACAAAGTGTCTTGGAAAGGGTATCAGTTCTCCAAACCCGGTCCGGGTCCCAAGTTATCAATTGACAAGCAAGAGCGTCGACGCTCGAAGATTAGAGAGGATTGATGGCGGTGATTACTGGGCGAAGCGACAGTCAAGTGCTTCAAGCCTCTGTGGGTGTTTTTTGTTGTTTTGTTTCTGCGTCCAAGCACATTATTAGCCACTGATTCGTGAATCGTGAGGGTCGTTCAACATTCGCTGCACAGGAGATTCATGATAGGCCGTCACATCTCTTGTCAACGGAAATGAGGGCTGGCCCCTCCTTTTGCAGGTGGTCAAGGACTTACTCTCTATCGAATTCGGAGCCAGAAAGAAACCGGTAGCATGTAAGCCGGAATTGGGACGATGGGCGTATTGGTATGCCGTGGCTTGTCGATCCTCCTTCCCAGTGGGTTCTGTTGGTGTTGTCGATGGGCAATGCACCACCTTTTGCGTATTCTGTACAATATGGAAGAAGGGAAAAAGAGAAAAAGAGAGGAAGCGTTCAACAGAGAGCAGAACCAACGGAGGAAATCAAATGAGGCATGGAGATGCATTTTCACCACAGACAGTTGGGACAGGCATGGCCCGGACTGGATGCTTCACGATTTCTGCCGCCAGACCAGATGGAGCATGGCTCATGGAGCACTTGAATGCATATTGGGCACGGTGATGCGGGGGTCAGGGACGAAGGACAGACCCAGACAGGGAGGGGGGATGGGATGAGCGGATGAGCATGACAAGGACAAGAGGACAGGCCGCCGTACAAGGGAAATTTGACTGAAGCTATTTGCTGCTGGAGCTGGCCTGCTGCGAAGGCGTACGGTACGTACGCTGGTACGGTACCATGGCTGTGTAAAAGCCGGGGCAGTTCGTCAACGACAAGGAATAGCGACTCGATATTAGAAAGGGTCGAGGGAACAGTGACCACGACCTAGAGGAGTAACAGCGGCGGCGCCTCCAGGCCAATGAAGCCGTGGTGGCAGCAGAAGAAAGTCGCGAGAGTAACGTCGAGGGACCGCCGCTCCAGTGAAGAGCAGCGCCAAGACCTCGAGCGAGTCTAATGTGGTGGTGAGTTTACAGTGGAAGTGCATGTGTACGCACTGTACGGAGTACTAAGAACTAAGAACGGGAGACGGCCTCGATTAGTCCGATTAGTCTAATACGGTAAGCTCGAAGATTCAAGGGGGGTAGCGAGCAGTGGTTCGCTCTGCATGCATGTTGCCTCAAGGGGGGGAGCTCTCTCTTTTTTTTCTGGCTGACCTCCTCTCATGAACTCCTGGGGTCAACAAGATGCGCCATTCACTCTCGAAACACCTACACACACCATCACGGCCGCATTCAACAGCATCATAGTCGGTGCGCCTCCCACAGGCCACCGGCCTTAATACCACAAGCAAAACATGGTGACCTTCGCACAACGACGGGCCAGCGACTCCTCCCAACCATTGCTCAGCGCGCAGGATCGGCTTCAGGTGCGGTCACGCCGTTGCGCCGCAATCACAACAATCACAAAGCCAACGTTGGACTCGACGAGCTCGTCCCCTGGTGGTGACGATCCAGCCCACTCTATCATAGCTGCCCCTCTGGGGGGAATTCAGCCAGGCGGTCGGAACACTCCCGACCAACCGAGTCTCTAGGGGACCTGGCAAAGGACTGGCACCGGCGCAATATTTCATCTTCCTAGGGCCTGAGGATCATCCTCACCCAACCATCGCGACCGTTGGCACTTTAAGCATCAATATCAGCCTGCACGCTGCAATAGCTGGCGTTCTACAGCAAAGGCGGTACTACATGCTCAGCACAGTACTGTAGCATTAGCATGTTGGGCATCAAGCCGAGCGGGCAAAGAAACAGCAATTGACACCAATGGAGAGGGAGATGACGGGTAGGTAGGCCGTAGGTAATTAAAGCGTCCCTCGTCTCGACGGCCACGCGAAAAGGCAAAAAGATGACGGCTTTAGTAATAAGGCCGGCGTGAGCCACGCGTTGAGACGAGCCGTGGCACTTCCACGACCGAACGACCTCCCCTTCGTCGGGCCTTCGATTGAAAATCCCGAATGGAGCTATTCTCCTCCAGACCCCCGTTCACATCACCTCCGCGGGCCTTCCAGCTGCAAGGCTATCACATACGCCCGTTGTGCACGGCACAGCACCTATCCAGTGTGCAGCGCAGCCTTGCTGCAAAGGTACCTCGCGTACCGAAGATCTATCAAAAGCTACCACTCGCCACTGGACGTCTCCATTTTTGTCGTCGTTCCCAAATTGAACTTCCCCCAAATTGGAGAGAGACGAGATTTATCACTTTACTGGTGGAACCTTTACCAAAGTTACAACTTTCCCAGCGACCCGGACAATGCTACGCATTTGGCTATCTAGACCTTCTAGATGATATTGCTGAAGATAACAGAACCGGGAAACCGCACTTTTCAGTTGCCCGTTGCACCTCGCCGTCAAATGCAATGAGTCCTTCTTGTTTGGGAAAAATGAAACTATCGCCAAAACAGGCGACTCGCCCTCAACCAGGGGCAGCACATTTGGAAGCTGCATTGATTTTTCTTCTCCTTCGAATCCTCCGAAGATTCCTCTTCTTCTGTGCGATAGTTGCGGCACCCCGGTCTCAATCAACCTAGGTTTTCGACCTCTTTATTATTATTGACAATTGCCTTCCACCCATCTTCGGCATTTGGTGGTAGCGAGTCTTTGGTGGGAAAAATACTTGGAAAAATTCGCGAGGCCCAGGGGGGGAGATTTGCGATGCCATTGCCATACGAGGCTGGCTTCGCTGTGTGACTTCTCCTCACATGGTGCAGATACTCGAGTCTTTGCGTGCGTTGATTTCAGTACAAAGTACCAACTACCACCCCATCCTTCCTGGCACAGCAATTGATCAACAACAATCATTGACTTTTCGGAGCAAGTCGTCAATAGGCCTAGTCGTCAAGTTCGTCAACTCCAATTGTGACCCGCAATTTAAGATACAACTTTTGCTGCATGCAAGGGGATGAGCCCGCATGTTCTCTTCATCAAGCATATTAATTCCCTGCGAACTTTGATTAAAAGCTCAGAGCCGGCGCTACGGCGCTGCACTTTATCGACGATGAGGTTTTTGGACTCGAATCACTGGATAGATAGTCTATCAGCCAAGCGGCGAAAACAAAATGAATTAGAATCATCAGGATGAAACGTCAACAATCATCCTGCACAGGCCAACGCCAAGTTGCTAGTCGAGTATCAACAGAGTTTGTAGCCAAGTGTACCTCCACCAGGTTTTATACGAAGTCTCACGGTTCTTGCCGCATCACGACTTTCGCGGAGAAATACGCCACCAGGGACATCCCACGCGCTTCGCACGCCTCGGCATAGAGTCGGTTGTCGTTGGGAGAGGGTTCCCTGTGCAGTTACACTTGGGCTCTGAATTTTGCATTTCAGAACACCACCCCCAAATCCCAGCTTCCAGGTCGTTCCCTTCCTTCATGGAGCCGAACACCCGACAGCAGTGCGATGTGCAGTCGGTAGTTCATCCTGCCTGCGGTACACCTGGCGTGCAGAAAAGTCAATTACTTCCCTCCACGTCTTCAATTGTTGTACGGGACTACTTACGTACCGCGCCCGAATATTGGACATGCACCTCTACAGGAAGATCGATCAAAAACCACAGCATTGATCAAATCAAATCTATCACGAATCTCACACAGACACTTCATCAACGCCATGTCCTCTTCTCCATATCGATTGTGATGCTATCGCGGCCTCATTGCCCCGTTGTGCTTCCTGCATTGCCTGCATGCCCGGAATTAGAAGCCGTTTTCGTGAACCATCACATCTGCCCCGAGCGTTTCACAATCAAGCCTCATCCCTCATCCCATCCGAATCCGTCCTCCCCGGACTGTCATTCGGGACATTTCCACGCGATTTTGATGTTAACGCTTTTTCTTATGCACCGTGAAAAACACATGGTTTGAATTGCTTTTTCATATGTAAGCAGCCGAATATCTGAATATTTTTAATATCAGCCTGTTCATCACATGCATTTCGTGTCCCTCAAAGAAAGACTTATTATCGTACCGAAAATAATGGGACTGCATTTGCTGAGTTGCCGCCTACGACTCTACAAGCACTTTTGAGCGGGAAAGATCATGTGAGGGAAAGGATCAGTGAGTTTATCCAGTACGAGTATGACATCCTGCGTCCTCTCCTTCTTCTTCTTCTTCTTCTTTTTCTGTCTGTGTCACCTACCCTCCATTCTCCTCGATGTGGGAATATATCTACTTGATCTCGAGAGGAAGGATGTATTTCTAATTTTCTACATCTGGGGGCTTGTTCAATTCCAGTGGAGTTGCGTATTCTGACTCCAGAGGATGTGTTGAGTTTATCCAGCGGGAGATCCTGATCCTCGAGTGTCTTTGAAGGGTAGGTGGCACAGATTGGCGGAAACGAAGGGGTCGGAGTTGGATTCATACTGTACACCCATTTGCTTTTCTAGAGGGTGGTTCCTAGGGTTTAGTTGAGAGGTGGGAGGGGATGGGATGGTGTTGGGGTTTGTTGTTGGGGTTTGTTATGGACTCCGGTTCGCGTAGGTGGACGGGTGAGTTCTTGGGTTTTTTTGTGAGATTGAGGCAAACTATGACAGAAGATGGAGTTCTGGGATGTTGGTGGGATTTGGTATGGACTCTAGTTCAGGTAAGTGGGTGGGTTCTTGGGTGCGATTGAGGCGAGGTAGGTATGAATTCCAATTCATGCGAATGAAATCCCGCACAGGTAGTATATAAACCAAGGTCCAAGGAGAGGATGCTAGATTCATACACGCATTCGATTTCAAGAGGTTGATACAGTATCCGGGGTGAACTTGAGGCTCGCAACTCCAAGTGGATGGAGTCTAGTAATCTTTGGACTCGCGAATACACCCATTCGATGAGCTCCTAGGGTCAGCTCGAGGCTCAACTCCAGTCCAAGTGGAAGAACTCCACACTGGTAAGAAAACATGAAAGGAGGAGTTGTGTATCAGCTGATTTAATTTCCTCGCCCTCGAGATTTCAAGAGGATACTACGAACTTTAACCCAAGAGGATATATTCCTGGCATAATAGGATCGTTCGTACTAACTCCAAAAGAACATGGTGTGATATAAAGGCCTTCTCAAATGGATATGAACTGCTAGGGTTAACTTGTCCAACTCGATATGGAAGAAATTCGCGCTAGCACAAGTACCTTATTAAGAAAACAGGAAAAGGGGAAGTATTTGTATTAGTTAATGAGATCCGGGAGGTTCGTAGATTGCAATTCAAGGAGATGAAGTCCTGCTAGCTACTTCTAGATTAAGAAACTGTATGCTGGCTGCTAATAGAATAATCTCAAGCTTCACTTAATACTACCTACACCACCGAATTCCCTTATCCCCTCCCCCCTCTCTACAAACCAAACCTCCTCGCAACCTCCAAAAAGCCCCCCTCCTCCTCCTCCACCCACAAATCCACCCACCCCCTCGCCTCCCTATACCTCTCCTCCTGCACCCCCCAATCCTCCTCCCCCTTCCTCTCCACATAAACCGTCTTCATCCCGCAATCCCCCGCCGCTTTCAAATCACCTAGATGGGCGGCTACCATGGCTACCTCGCTAGGTTGCAAGCCCATGGCAACACAGGCGCCGAGGTAGACTGAGGGATGCGGTTTATACGCCCCAAAATCCGCGGAAGACTGCAGTCGTTTGAATCCTAAATTCCCGTGATTCTGTAGGTCTTGGAGGAGGGTGGGGTTGCCATTTGAAAGCGTCGAAGTGACGAATTTGTTTCCGAGTTTCTTAATCTCCGCTGAGGAATCATCCCAAGGGTCGAGGAAATGCCATATTCTACTCAACTCCCGCACCTCATCCTCGGTATACAATCCCTCCAGTCCCCATTCTTTCAGCAATTTTATCAAAGATTGATAATGGTGTGTGTCAATATCCATCCATACATCTTTCTCGGGATCAAAGGAAGAAACGAATGTCTTGTAACTGTTTCGCCATTGCTGTGCGAAGGTGCCCCAGTCTTGGGCTGTGAGGCTGGATACGAGGGCGTGGAGGGGCGGGGAGAGGGTGGAGGATGAAGAGGAAGCGAGTTTGGATGTGGCACGGGTGTGGAGGGTTGTGGTTACTGTTTTGCGCCAGTTTACTGGGTGTGTTAGTGGTGGGTGATCCTTGAGGAGGAAACAGGGAGTGGGTGGGGAAGGAGAGGTTGGGCATGGATTTTGGCTTCTTTCTGAGAACCCTGGGAGGGGTAACAGAATGTGTGGGTGTTGGAAATGCTGGATGGAGAGGATAGGGGGGAGGTTTGTGAGAGAGTGAGACATATTTACAGCCTTGACTTTAGGCCATTCTGATATCCTTCGATGAGAGACTGCTAGCACTAAACAAGCAGGGCAGTGTTTCCCAGACTCATGTATTGGCAACTCGCACGCTCTGCTAGCATCAAATCCTCATATCTTCGACCTCACCAAAGCACTTGCTTCACAAGACCTCCTATCCCTCCCTTTTCAAGCCCCATCGTACCAGAAAATGCAAGCACCTCTCCCGTTACTCAGATCAAAATGCGAGAGTTGCGATTTTGATCTACGGACTCTCCCAGTCGTGCCTTATTATGACAGCTCCTTTGAGAGAATCAGGGTCAAAACGAGAGGGGGATAATCTTTTATATCAATCATTGTGCTTGCTTAGGTGCCACTTGGTAAGGTAAAAAGGCATTTACAGAACAGGTAAGAACGTGAACAAGATACTTCAAAAACAGCTGAGCAGTACTTCCCAGCAAGCCTCAAACCCTCTCTGAGAACATGTCTTCGATTTGATTCTCAGACAACTAGAATAATTGGGACAGAAGGAAATATGAAGCATCTAAAAAAAAGGTAATAAAACCAAGTGAACTTACCCACAGTGCCAAAAACATCGAACGTCAATGCTTTGGGTGGGTTTGAGAGGATATCGCTGTGAGTGGTAGACATGTTGAGACGAACAGTCTCAAGCTGCTAGTGCTAGTAGGCAGGGATCTGTATCTCAGCTCGTCAGCTACTTTGTGGTCGTCTATACAGACCCTTCGTATGATCGTGGCTTTTCTAAACCCTGAGTAAGAAAGAAGTCTCATTTGATGATTTGAAAACATGTGAATACCCGCTAGATATGGCGCCTCCTACCCTCCGGAAATAGCAACGAACATCAGGCGAATTAACCGTGTTTCGTCCGATCGTTCAAGATACATTTATTGTTCAGACGGAAAAATAGAATTTTCGGTACCAAAGTAGAAAAGCAAAATAGTTGAGCAACACGAAATCAATGATGATATCTGGAAGTAGGTGAATAAGTAAGTCAGCTGAAAATGCCAAGTCAAATCAAGCTTTTTGCGGGGGAGGGGAAAGCAGGGATTAGGGCAGCGGAAAAAATGCCGGTAAACCGGGAATTATTTACTTACAGGTACACGCCAAAACATGAGGCGTCATCAATTGGACGAAAGGCCCCTGGAAATGGCACCCCTTTGTCCTTTTCGCTATACGCTTGCTAGTGCGCTGAAGCGATAACATTCACGGCTTCATTGCATATTCAGGGTCTCATTGCATTCGACGCGCGAAAAAACTGCGGCATCTGATTCTATTTCCGTTGCGAATACCGATCAACGCCAATTGCGAAAGGTCAACAAACAACAGCTGTACATTGCAAGGAGAGGAGCTCTGAAAGGCACACACGAAACCAATCACGAACCATGAATGCAGTTTTCGATGGACGGTCGAGGAGGGAACATGGGCCGAACGCGTACGGACCGTTTACCTTCTTGAATCCAACGTATCGGAGGAGTACCGAGCGACTATCCTTCGAGAACTGGCAGAAGAAGCTTGGGCTGAGCGCGAAGGGTACTGAATCAGGAGAAGGAGAACGCGCTGGCAGTTCGAGCGGGAGTGGTAGTGGGCAGCAGCCCGTTGAAGCTGCGAATAAGGGAGAGATTGGCGCGCATGAAGTGCAGAGGGAGTTTAGGACGAGGGATGATCGGAAGGGTAAGAATTTTCAATCTAAGTAGAAGGACAATTGAGAGAATAGAGTGCTAATGGTGCTATTTGGAACAGGTCGCCACGCCATCAACATAATTCCAGCTTCCTCCCCCGAAACCACAAAATACCTGACTCCCCCACCCACAAACACCCTCCGCGCAACCCTCCACGGCATCCTCCGCATGTTCACCTACTTCCCCTACTGGGACATCTCCTACCTCGTCGCGACAATCTTCACCCTGGGCTCCGTCATCTGGTGCATAAACGCCTTCTTCGTGTGGCTTCCCCTCGAGGACCCATCCTCTGAATTCCCCGGCGAGATCGCAAATGCAGGCGGTATAACAGCCTTTATCGGTGCGACGATCTTTGAGATTGGGAGTGTGCTGTTGATGCAGGAGGCTGTGAATGAGCGGCGGGAAGAATGTTTTGGGTGGGCGGTGGAGGAGGTGTTGGAGGAGGAGGGACTGTTGAGGGTTAGGCCGAAGAGGTGTGTGCATTCTCATGGGAATAAGAAGAATTTGATTGGGAAGGGTGTTGCTCCTGAACGTGGGTATCTCTATTTTTGATACTAAAAATTCCTGGCTGATATTTTGATAGTTGAGGATTCTGACGAGGGTACCGCGAGTAGAGCAGAAGGAGCTCAAGCTTGGACTTGGTGGCCAAGTTGGTACAACTTGAAAACGCACTACTTCAGGGAAATTGGATTTCTAGCTTGTTTGTCACAGATGATCGGCGCAACTGTTTTCTGGATATCCGGGTTTACTGCTCTGCCGCCGATTTACAGTCGATTGACGACAACCGCGGCTCAAAATGGTGCATATGTAAGTGACTCTTCATTCTATCTAGAATTTCACTGACGAAGCATTGGTAGTGGGCTCCACAAGTCATCGGTGGAACCGGCTTTATCATATCGGGGACATTGTTCATGCTGGAAACGCAGAAAAAATGGTATAAACCTGCGTTTGGAGTCCTTGGTTGGCATATCGGAGCATGGAACCTCGTTGGCGGAATCGGCTTCACCCTCTGCGGTGCTCTCGGTTTTGCCGCTACAAACAGCGGGGCAGTGTATCAGGGCAGTCTGGCTACATTCTGGGGCTCGTGGTGCTTTTTGATCGGGAGTGTGGTGCAGTGGTATGAGAGTTTGGGGAAGTTCCCTGTGGAGGTTGTGGCGAAGGATGGGGGGAGGGCGAATGCGTCTGGTGGTGCGACTGTTGGTGGGGAGAGGGAGGGGGGAAGTTGAGTTTGGGGGTATGGGAAGGGAGGGAGGAAAAGAGGCTGGGGGAGTGGGGAGTTGGGTTTTGAAGTGATACCATTTTGCATTTAGCGCTAGCATAGCTTGCTTGGATATGGTTTAGATATGCTAGTGGATATACAGAACACTGGCTGTCTTTTGGGATACTTGGAAATAGGAGTCTGGGAAAAACGAAAATTTCTGGATATCTGAAATCCTAGGTAGATGAAGCAGAAAATATTGGATAATAATGAAGGTACTGTCTTACCACCACTCTCTAGTTCTGTGTCACTGCGCTAGCGTAAATTTAGACCAAAGCCTCCAATTTTACTATTGGTATACCACTTCTTGATATCAACTTATCTTAATTCATAAGTTTCCTCAATCTTTTATAATTATTAAAACAATTGAGAGTTGAATGAATGCGGATCAGACGGGAGAGTGGCTCATTTGGACAGAACAACATTTGCTGTTTATGTGTGTTCTCGCTCTTTTGGTGATTAGTTGTCTGTCACTGCTCTTGGATACATTCACCTCATAGGTGCTTGATAGCACCGCACAAGTTCTACCCTCAAAGTATATAGATTACTTCAGAATAATATCAGCTGTTTATGCATGTTCTCTTTCTTTTGGTAACTAGCTGTCTGCCACTGCACCTACGTGTACTCTTGAATGCATTCACCTCACAGGTGCTTGCTAGCCTTATACTAGCGCCGCACAAGTTCCGCCCCCATAAAATATATAAAAATCCTAGGTAACCTTCCAAAACCAAACCTTCTTCCTCCACATCATCCACTCAGACACATCGAACACATACCCACCACATATCACGAAAATGAATCCCGAGCATGCCAGAAAGAGAAAGAGAGAACGTGATGCGTATTTCCATGGACATTATGTGGCCAAGAAAGCTAGACAGATTCCCGGGATCTCTGAAGGCGAAGTTAATGAGATTCGGCAGAATGCGGTTACCAATCAGTAAGTAAGAATATGGGCAAGCTTTTGAAGTATTTTCTCTTTACCGGTATTTGATTTGTTCCAAATAATTTTGAAGAGATGAAGAGCTTTATAATTCAAGACCAGCTAAACGAAAGAATATTGGCTAACATGTTTTCTAGTTTGGATTGGACCACGGCGAGGACATCCGGTCAGACGACGGCATCGAGACTTCCGCATTACTTGCGAGAACAAGGTCGGGATCCCTGTGGAACTAGAACTAGAGATCCCAATGCCGCCACTGCAGCCTCTGCTCGAGTTGATGCGGCAACTCAAACTGAGTCGTCATCCTCAAACCAAGTCACAGGTCCAGAAACTACACCACAACCACAACTACAAGAACGAAATACTCTAGCACTTCGGCCATCACTTACACCTCCAACACAATACCAACTCATAACCTACCCTGAAGGACACATTCTCCACGATCACCCCTACGTTCTTTCTAGCGATACCTATCCGGCTCTGCCGAATTCTGGGGATCCTGATCATGTTGATCTTTCTGAGGATGATGAGGATGAGGATGAGAATATTCTTGACGATATACCTGCTTGATTAACCTTGGGGGGGATAGGGAAAGGAAGGGAAAGGAAGGGAGTAATATTGGGAAGGAAGTGAGAGGAGTGGGTTGATGTAGTGGCTAGGGTTTGGGTGGAATTAATAGTGGTTCGGCATGAAATACAATACCGACAAAGAGAAAATAACTACTAGCAAATCTCCGAAGCGCTAATACATATACCATATTAATTACGTACTGTATGAGCCCACCCTTTTCCCCTCATTCACGGCTTATTATACTAGAATTAAAGCCAAAGCGGGAGAAGTGCATTTATCCTCTCTTATTCTACTAGTTCTTCGTTTTGATGCAAACGGAATATTACAAAACTACCTCCTAAAACTCTTTTAATTACAAAAATGCCCCCTTAAAACCCAATCCCGTAAAAACTACCCCCTTACAAATTTTAATAATAATATCTATAACAACACTTACTTCAACGTTGCTATTTACGCTTGGGTCTATCGTTTAAGTATATGATGGCCCTGTTGCGACAGTTGTGGCGCGTGTAGTATTGATTTTAAGTTGGGGGAGGTTATCCCGAGTAGGAGGGGGGGGGGGGGGGCCCCCCCGTTGCACCCCGCTGGTACGTGCACGCAGGACCCCCTCTGTGCAGCGACCACGACTTTATTTTTAAAACACTATTGCGAATTCTATAATAGTCCTATATGAGACACCATATGCTCAAATTGTAGCTTCAAGAGTTGCGTGCATCCCTGGATGAGCTCGAGGAGGACAATCAGGTGACTGACGCGAGTAACAGGGCTGTCCTTGAATTCTCCCTTTTTATACTTCGAGAAATCTCCGTGAGCAAAACAACCAGAGAATCTCAACTGAAGACGCGTCGATTCAAGTTGTGAAGATTTGACATGTGTACGTCTCGCATAGACGTCAGGAAAGCTTCCTAATAGACTTCGTGTGGGCCTGTGGGGCACCCAATAGTCTTATATACTATCACTCCCACTCTCTACGAGTGGGGTACGGACTACGTCCTGAATTGATCACTTTTTCACCACCTATTTTATGCTAGCTTCCCGCTGTAGACCCTGTTTTATCTTCTCACAAGTAATCCTTTCTTCCAAAGTAACCATGTCATCCTCATCAACAGCCCGCAAACGCACCCGAAGCGCAGCCTCCGTCGATATCATGCCCCCAAACAAAAACATCAAAACCGAAGGCAAGAAAACCAGCACGCCTCCAAAAATCGCTGCGTCTTCCTCTATCTCGGTAGCGCAGAAATCCGAGTCATTCATGGTCTACGCAGTAATGAATTGGAGAATTACTAGATCGGAACCGAATTTCAAATACCCCCGGAATTCGCCCACGAATTCGTGGGCGAATTCGAAGAGAGCACCATTCGGCTCTATGCGGACATTTCCGACGCGAAAAACCGCGTTGTCCTTGAATACGATTTATGGATTGAGGACGGTGGTGACCTCGATGAGTACGAGAAGGTGAAAATCGATTTCTCGGGCACCTCGTGCGAATGGATTGTTGATCGGCCGGAATACACCGAGAACGAGGGTAGAAGGGTTTTTATCAGGGAGCTGAAGGTTGGTGGGGAGGGATCGATGCCTGATGAGAGTGTGTGTAGGAGCCTGAGAAGGAGGGAGTTTTATTCGAAGGGGTATGATAAGGAAGAGTAGGAGGAGAAAGAGAAAGACGACGAGGGGGAGGAGGGGGAGGATGATGGGTTTGATGCAGCCAGGGGTTGGATGAGGGGTATGATGAGGCAGAAAAAGAGTTGTTTCGTCTGTCCGGGCCGCGGATTCGGAGAGGGAAATCAACCGTACTCAATCCTATGAAAATATATTGGGGAAGTGGCGAGGAGGAGGAGGAGGATTGGGATATCACTGACGACGGAATAACGCAGGATCAGTATGGGAATTTCTTTGATCCTACAGGTAGAATGATACCTGGAAGAAAAGTAAACATATGATGATGAGAGGGAGTTAGTGGGGCAAGGGAAGGTTCTTGTAGAGAATCGAGGGAGAGCATTCAAGACGGGAGCTGATGGAATATTTGGTTGTTAATGCCCTGCTCAGCTAGTGAAAAAAGAATTAGAGTCATACCTAAGTATCTACCCATGTATCTTATTGTGAACCCTTACATGTAAGTTCACCGAGAATCATGAGACCGAAAAGGGAGGAGAAACTTGTAAAATTGATGTGAGACCATCAGGTGATATCGAATAGGATAATCTCTCGCCTCCCTGGCTAGACCTTCAAAATCATCACAAGTCAGAGAATCACAAATACAAAGCAGTCGATCAAAATATCCTCGCCTTCACCATAAAAATGCCACCCAAATCAAAAGACAATACACGCACACACAACAAACGCACACGAAGCACAACCTCCATCTCAGAAACCGCTCGCACAAACCCCACCAAACACCCCAAACCCACCCCAAAACCCCCATCAAAACCCCCCAACCCCCCATCATCATCTACCACCTCGGCTCCCCAAAAAGTCTACGCCGTATTCCGAAAAGAGTACATGGAGGACAGTGACAGCTGGCTTTCCGACGATGGAGACTATGGTGGTTCATTGCTCGCAGTGTATGCAGACGTTTCAGACGCCAATATCCGGGTGCGCAGAGAGTACGAGGAGTGGGAAGGCTCCCTCGATGAGTTTGAGGAGATGGATTTTAGCTTCCGGTATAAATTGTGGAGTTGGTCTGTGAAACGTAGTTCGGGGCCGTTTCCTGCTATGCGCGTGTATATTCAGGAGCAGGAGGTGAAGGAGAAAGGGCAGAGCCTGAGAGGGTGTGGAAGAGGAAGGCATCTGGGGAGGAGGGTTTTGATGCTGGTTGGACTCCTGAGGGACACGAGGAGCCGTAACTTGAAAGAGAGGTATTTTTTGGAAAATCAAATTGGAGAATTTGGAGTTTTGGACTGGGTATTGATGGATTGTTCGGAGGTTGTATTCTTCACGTTGTCCGACTCCTGCTCGTCGTCTGGTGAAGTGGCGCATTAGTTGGAGATTTATTCAGGGCTTTGAAGACGAGTATGATTCGCCTTAACCAGTAATGAAGAACCTAGAAGGAGTTTGCTGAGATAGTCTGGTTAGCTTATAGTATAGTAATTTTTGTCATCAACTGCTCTCGGTTTCAAGTGGACTTCATTCTTTATGAATACTTCTAAAATTTGAGAGCAGATTGAAAGCGGATCAGGATAACCAAATATTCAGAAACAGTGAAGAGCAGGCCACGGAGACTTTCATGGGGGGTAATGCATTTAGCGAGAGAGCACGAACCAAACACCACCACACTAGCAATGGAGATAGCTAGCAGATACAACCCGACCTAGAGTGACTGGGCCTAACACACAATTTTCTGGATCAAACATTAGCAATATCTGTATCTCATTACCCTTGCGAACCAAAATGGCAAATTGCGGAAACAAAATTACCATTTACCAGGCGGTTCACTCTCACCGTGGTATTGTGAAGTCTACCAACAACACATCTCACCTAAAGACATAAAATCCCAAAATCCCAAATCCTACTAATCCCACTTCCCCCTAACCGCCCTAGAACAAAGCCCCCTCAAAGCCTCTCCAACCCACTCAAAATCATTCATCGTCAAATAAACCTGCCCACTCAACCGAACCCACAACGCCCCCGCATGCCATCCAATCTGCAAATACGTATCGTATTTCTCAAATGCTTTTGCATTCAACCAAATTCTTACCCTTTCCACATCACTAAAACTAAACTCCCCTTCGCTAGGTATCTCCCCTTCAGGCTTGAAGACTAAAGGGAGTCTGATATTCGTAAACGTGCATTCGTTGAAAGAACTCCCCGTTGGAGCGGCGAGAGTTTCGGTACGTAGAGAAGTAGCGACTGCTTCACCGCCGAGACGGGCGAGTTCGAAGCTGTATTTTCGGATTTCGTCTTCGCCGCCACAGATGGATTTGCGGAAGGCGAGGGCGGAGGGGATGCAGCAGTAGGGAGTGTAGTCTATTGTTGCGACGAATTCGAAGAGACCGGTGAAGTAAGATTTGCCGGGAACGTAGGGGGTGAGTGATGGGGAGTAGCCGTGGGATGTTGGTATCGAGGTGCGGATTAGATGTTGGTTTCTCAGGGGGACGTGGAATACTGCGCAGCCACGGGGGGTATAGAGCCATCTGAATGGTGTTAGTCTGTAAGACTCATATGAAAGATATTATATACCGTAGGGGCTTCCGATACTACTAGGCTGAGAAGATGAAAAAGACTTACTTATGACAATTACTAACAAAAAAATCCGGTCCCACCTCCCCCAAATGCCTCAAATCAATCATCCCAACCCCATGCGCCCCATCTATCAAACTCAAAACCCCCAGCTCCCTACACGCCCTCACCAATTCCTCCCAAGGCATCCTAACTCCGGGAAACGTAAGGACAGTATCAAACATCACCACCCTCACATTCCCCCCTTCGCCCCTCACTCTTTCAACCATTTCTCTCATCCTCCTCACAATCTCCTCATCCGCAATCGGATACTCAAGCGGTATACTCCTCCTCACCACCGGCTCGACCTCCTGAACAGATTCAACAGTCTTCTCACACGCATCATATATCGTGCTGAAATGCACAATACAATCACCTTCCTCAAACTTTAGATTCCGCAACACGGTGTTGATACCCGTCGTTGCATTCGGCACAAAAACCACCTCCTCCTTATCCACGCCTAAAAGCGGGGCAATAGCTTCTCTAGACTCATCTATCAATTTAGGCAAATCGAACACAATGAATGTGTCCGGTCTTTGCGCCTCGAGGTCTCGGAAATGCTGTTGTCGTTGTTGGACGATCAGAGGAGAGGTGCCAAAGGAGCCGTGGTTGAGCGGGACGTAGGTGCGTGCGAAGCCGAAATGCTCGTCTCGCATTGCACGGCCGAAGGGGACTCGGATCGTCATTTTGCTTACCGGCAAAACAAAGATACGAATAAGGGATGGAGGATAGGGAGACCCAAGAGTTTGGTAAATACCCTTTGAAGTTGGTTGTCTTGAAACTCGTGATTGATATGGCCTCGTGAATCCAGAGATGGCCTGTGGTTGACTCGAGGTTGGCTACTATGCACGTGATGCTCTCAATTGGATGCGGCAAACGCGTTGCACTAACGGATTATTAGACCGCTATTTTCTCTTCTAAAAAACTGGTGATAATTGATTGGTTTACAAGACCGCACCCTCTCTTGTTTTGCGCTTCCTTGTGCCAGAAATTTAGGGATAGTTGATGTCAGGATGGGAGAATTCTCCCGTTTTTAGTGCCTTCCCTTTGACCCCCATTGTGCCAGAATGTTTCATGGAATGAAGGCCAGAACGGCGGATAAGGGTGCAGGCAGAATCTTCAGATCAAGACACCTGGCTCAGAAAATTCAAGATCATGAGGCCATAGCGAGTGCTGTAATATCATGACCGAAACCCCTTTCTGACTGGATTGGGTTATGGCCGCTAGAATGTCACAACGCAAGTCAACACAAACTATCTTTGAAATTTTTCAATTAGATACCTAGGTAGGTAGACACAGTGTCTAGGTACTGCCCACCATTCAGCTTACAGCCTCAAATCGTGCCCCCGAATTTGTAGATGAACGCCATGCACCAATATTTTGTCAATCAAGTTTGCCGATAAAATCCCGCTTATCCTGGGGGAAGTACGCTTGCGTCAACAATGTCATCTGCGTCTTTGACCAATTCCGACTCATTGGCACCGTATAGAGGCGAACGAGGGAGAGCCATAAGACCAGTTCGTGCGGACTCGAGAATGCCGAAAGGAGAAATGAGCTTCATAAAGGAGTCAATTCGGACGGGCTTTGCGGAGCTGAAGGGAGGGTTAGTAAACGCAGGTCGTCTAGGGGCACGAACTTACAGTTCCACAATACAGCTGTTTGTGCTGATATCCAATACCTTTCCACCAAATTGATGTGTGAAATATGTGATGGACTTCAAATGCTCATGCTTATGTCTCAAGGCCTGACTGGTCGCCAACTTGCTTGGGTGGAAATCTCCCGATTGAGGCTGCTCAGATGTCCCCTCGGCATATGTCTCATGCTCGGCCAAACCTTCTTGATCGCCTGTAGTGATCTCTCTGTGGTGTGCCTGCAGTTCTTCAAAGTACTCTGGTCCTAAAATGTTGATTTTGGCAAGCAGAAGTTCTCGCTGAACAAGAGCAGAGGTGGTATAGTCCAAAACTGCCCATACTGGAACCAAGTCCTCCAATTGTCGCCGAGCTTGCTCAACAACACCATCTTGACCCGATAGCACAATCGTCATGCGAGACAAGTCCTCTACTTCAGTATTACAGACCACCAATGAATCGATATTGAAGCCACGGGCTGCCAGAATACCGGAGACACGAGACAGAACACCAGGTTCATTTTGAACAAGGCAATTGAGGATATGGCGTTTTGGAGGGGCCTTGGAAGGAGTTGGTGTTTCGTAGAGAATGTTGGAAACGGCTGCTTGCGCCGACCAGAGAGGAGGAGAATCTGATGTAGGAAGAGGGTAGACGCGTTTGTGGAGAGCTTTGTAAGCTATTGCTGAGGTTGAGGAGGAGCTTGATTGCGCTCTGAATTGCTGTCGGGAAAGCAGAGCGGTAACGGTCTTGGGACTGGCCCTGATGCTGGACCGGGGGGCCACAGCACGAATTGGGAGAGCCAGAATGGCATTTCGGGATGCCATGATGGTGGATTCAACGCCCGTAGAGGCGGAGAACGTAGATCGAGGTTGCTTGTTCTACCTCCTTCTCGATTTGCGCTGCAATTGAGGAAGGTGAGTCAAATATGTTGAAGGTTCATGAGCAGCCAGCCAGCGCCGATTCACGGCGAGCCCTCCACGCACGGACCAATTCAATGAACCTACTCGTAGGCAAAAAAATTAGTGCAACGGCGGCCATTTAGCGAGCCTTGAGGCTGGGCTGAGAAGGCTTCCCTTTCGCAAACTCGAGGCCAGGCAGCTTTGCGCCAGCATCCTTCAACAGCTCCTCGATTCCATCCAACGCCACCTACTCATATATTGTTTTGGTCCCGGCCTCATCATGGACGACACTGAGCGACGCGCCGTAAAGCGCTCACGGTTTGATCAGAAAGAGCCGGAGCCTAAGAGAGCATCGAGATTCGACCGACGTTCACGATCGCCCCCAGCCGCGAAGAAGACCGAGTCTAGGCGTAGTAGAAGCCCTGTTGAGCGTAAACCAGAGAGCCCAAGCCAGGACAGCGCGAAGAAAAACACTGCAGATCCTGCCGCCGCAGCTGGTATGCTTCCGGATAAGCCTTGTAGTTTTGGGACTCTGCTAACATATTTGCCCATAGCTGCGGCCGCCGCGAGAATCAACGCCCAGATCCAAGCAAAGAAAGGAATTCAACATGTCGATGTTCCCCCCATTCGTTCTGCAGAGACGCCTGCCGCAGGCTCAGCTTCTCCTTCAGCTGCCGGAGGCGCCAACAATAGTGCGGCGCAAGTAAATGGTGAGATATACATTGCGGATGGCGACTATATCAAGGACATTGAAGTCAATGACCTCCGCAATCGTTATACACTGACCAAAGGTTCTACGCAAAAGACGGTAAATACTCCTTGTGTTAATATTCCACTGATACTCCAGGCTTTCCTCGAGAGACACAGCTATGACCTGGGCCCTTCTCCTTTTCTTTTCCAAAGTATCATTTTGGGTGTGGGATTTCAAGCTTACAAGAAGCACGATTAGCACGCATTAAATAAACCTCATTGGCATCTGCTGACTCCCGCTGCGTGACATTTAGATTAAAGAAGAAACCGGAGCTGGTACGCTACACCCACCACTTACCGTTTTAATAGAATTTTCATGTTGACTGTTCAAGATGTCACAACACGCGGCAGTTATTACCCCGATAAATCCATGGCTACTGCTGCTGTGAGTTATCAGTTTCTTGGAAAATCCGAAGGATTGAAGATTAACGTGATATGCAGAATCCACCACTCTATCTCCACGTCACGAGCACCACCAAACGCGGTCTTGAGCAAGCCGTCCAGAAGATCGAGGAACTGATGAAGCAGGACCTTCCTAATTTAGTTGATGAGCGCAGATTTCGGCGAAGAGAGCCAGAAGCGGTCGAAAGAGACGAATTTGGCAGGGTAAGATGACGATGACGAATTATTTTCAACTGTGCTAACTTTAGTGGCAGCGTAAATGGCCAGAGGAGAAGATCCCTATTGACTTTGAACCAATTCCTGGCTTTAACCTTCGTGCTCAGGTAGTCGGCCATGGCGGCGCTTATGTCAAGCATATCCAACAAGAGACCAGATGCCGTGTTCAGATCAAAGGACGTGGTTCTGGTTTCATGGAACATGGTACTGGCCGTGAAAGCGACGAAGAGATGTATTTGCATGTTGCGTAAGTGTAGATTTCCTCCTGGAATGATGTTCTTTTCATTTATTCTCTAATGTGCTCTGAGACAATGAGCTTTGGCTAGCTTTCCCATGCTAACTATGAAATAGGGGCCCTGATCCAGCTGAAGTCCAGAAGGCTAAAGAACTCTGCGTGGATTTGTTAAAGAATGTTCGGGAACAATACGATGAGTTCAAGTCCAGACCACCACCACAACGTGGTTATGGAGCACCTAGCACTGGCTATGGAGGGGAACGTGGTTATGGTGACCGTGCCCCAGACAGAGGATCTTATGGTGGAGACCGTGGTGGGGACCGTGGAGATCGAGGAGACCGTGGAGACCGTGGAGGTGGTGGCTACGGAGGATATAATAATTCTCCAGCACCTCACACCCCTAGCGGCGGCGGCATGACTCCAAGTACTCCAGCAGCACCTGGTGCAGCAAGCCCTACAGCGGCCGCAGACTATGCTGCTCAATATGCTCAATATTACGGTAACGGCGCAGCAGATCCGTATGCCGCTTATGGTGGTTATGCTGCGTATGCGCAATACTATACCCAGTATTATGCTGCTGCTCAAGCCCAGGCCGCTCAAGCTGCTCCTCCAGGCCCTCCAGGATCTGCTCCCCCACCTCCGCCAACTGAAGCACCCCCTCCACCACCTCCTGCCTCAGGTGCTGGTTACAACGCTGTAAGTTGAACAAATAAACCCCACGTACTCCTACTGACCATAGCAGGTTCCGCCTCCACCAGGAATTTAAAATGTTTGCTTTACATTCTCTGCTTCCTAATCGCTGCACGTCTCTTGCATTTCACAGATCTTGGGTGGTGGGAAAATTATTGCAGGATACTCATTCTTTGTACACTAGCAAAGCTCTTCACATAATTGTGATTCCCCTTACGCCAGACCTCGGTCAACCAATGAAATCAATGTAATTCATCACTTCTGTCCAGTCTTCCGGCCCCGGTGAAAAGGGGACTTCTTCTGTATCCTTGAAGGTGAGCCGTTGTCCGTATGATATGCAAAGCTCTTCTCCCGCCGTTATGTTTCTCAGTGCTGTGTAGGTGATTAACCGATTCTCGATATCTCGTTCCCAGCCAACATTTTGATTTGGGACTGAGTGGTTGAACATGCTTCCAAGTCCGAGGATTAGGGCCTGGGTCATGGTCGGCGGTTTTTGGATCCCATTCACTGATTTTCTGGGTATGCTTCCTGGCTGGGGAGGTGGTGTGTATGGCCAGTTGCTAAGGCAGTTAGTGGAGATTGATCGGGGTGAGAGCATCACGTGCGTACTAAGTATAGTGATACAGCTCTGTTTTCTTAACTAGATTGAAAAAAAATTGCGTCAGCTTGTGTCTTGGGTAGGACTTAGAATAAGAAGTGCGAGAAGAGGTTGTTGCTTTACTCGTGAAGCCATATTGCCAAAAGCAGAGAATGTGACCTTGAACATTTACGGATCGACCAAAACAAAAGAAAGTGTGTACTGACTATGCTCCTCATTTTCGACCGGGTCAAGCACTAGAACAGGGGAAACCTCGAGAATAGTTCTTCCTGGTATATCACGGCTGGCAAATACTCCCCGACCTGCGATATTTCATTTTTCTCGTCAGCCCAGGTATTCGGAAATAAAATTGTGGGAGGTGAGAGAGGGGCAATTTCTAGGGAGGGGCTATCGTACCTTTTGGGGTATCAAGCACGAGCAACAATCCTTCGGTGCGCTTTAGTGGAATTCCATCGTTAATCCCTGCAGAAGAGGAAGACCCTGTTTTGGAGGCCATCCTTTGCTTCTTTTGCAGTCAGTATGGACACTGCGTGAGTCCGGAAGTATGTGGGTTGGTCGGGGCGTTGGTAGGGAGAAAAGAGGCTTCTCACCGCCTGCAGGAGACGGGTCGTGGCAGAACTAACGTCAAGGCGCGCTGTGCATTCATGACACCGCTCGCACTACACCCATGTACAACGTGAATTGTTGAGTTCTACCTAGTGTATGGCTTGAGAGGAACTTACAATGGCGCTTCAGCGCGGCGCGTCTACTGTTGATGCAGTTAAGGAACCACATTCTGTCTCTTTGAAGGTGCTTAGGTACGTATTAGTGAATTTCCAGCTTCCAACCATTGTCTACCAAAACGACAGCCTACCAAACAGCCTTCTCGCAATTGACTTAGTTGCTAATGATAATCTAGACTCTCACGACCCTCCCTTTCAATCCAACATCCTCTTCCACTCCCTACACCAGCTTCATCTCCATCGGAGCCTCGCAGCGGCTTCCCTACACCCTCAGCCTCCCTGGCCTACCCCTCCACCAAGAACGATGCCTTCATCCTTTCTCCTCTCCTCACTCTCCCTCCGGCCTTCGGATCTGCCTACGTTGGCGAGACCTTCTCCTGCACTCTCTGCGCCAACAACGAAATCTTACAAGGCTCGAATTCAGGCAAAACCATTACAAATGTCCGAATCGAGGCTGAGATGAAAATCCCCTCGTCCAAGATCCCAATCCCTCTTGTTCTTGGCCCGGAATCTGCGATTGTGAATGAGGAAGACGAGGAAGAGGATGGGAGGAAGTATGAACAGGGTATAGACTTGGAACCGGGAAAGAGTCTACAAAAAGTAGTGGGTTTTGATTTGAAAGAGGAGGGGAGTCATGTTTTGGCTGTTACAGTAACATATACCGAGACCACCGCGACTTCTGGGAAAGTTCGGACTTTTCGGAAACTGTACCAATTCGTCTGCAAGGGCTGTATGGTTGTACGCACCAAGACGGGACCTCTGCCTTCACTGCCGAATGCAGGCAGAAAATGGGCACTTGAGGCTCAGCTGGAGAATTGTGGCGAGGAGACTATTACGCTTGATACAGTCGAGTTAGAAACACGGGAAGGCTTCAAAAGCTTAGGCGTCAATTGGGAAGTCGTCCGAGAAGGCGAAGAAGGCGAAAGACCCGTGCTTATGCCAGGAGACGTACAACAAGTTGCCTTCCTCGTAGAGGAAGAATTGACTTCAGACGGAAAGCAGAGAGAAAGCATCGACGGCCGAGTAGTTTTCGGAGTCTTGAGTCTGGGATGGAGAGGCACGATGGGGAATCGTGGCTTTTTGAGTACGGGGAATTTGGGGGCTAAAGTTGCGTAGATATTGGGCTCATTTTGGAGTATAACAGGCTAGACTTTTGCAGGGTTTTACATTACGGTACTGCGGAGTGATAAAGAGACTGGTTAGACAAAAGGGAAACGGTAATGTGGAATTAGAGATGAATGGCTACATGATTCCTTTGGATACTCTCTCTGCTCTTGGGTATATGGTATGATTAACGAGAACCACTACACTCATTTTTGACTGATATGTCAATTTATTAACTATCAACTCTGCACTATCATTCTTCTTTGTGAGCCAACTTAGTCCAGACTCCAGCGTGTCTAGGCCCGCAAGCCCTGACAAACTCCTATATCCTAGCAAGAAAATGAGATCAGTAAAATTGTGCTACAAGAATAGTGAAGAGCTCCAAGTTTCAGTTTGTAGATGAATGAAGTTCATAATCTGCGGAGAAAGTAGCTGTTAATTAAGGTAGCTGAGGAGGTCTGGGTTCTTTTAAGATTCATAGCCCTTGCTTTCAGTGCTTGTCTAACCGTTGCGTGCTGTCATTTCTTTCAAAACTGGGAATAGTACAAAGTATAAGAGTCTGGTTTTCAATAGCCTTGCATGTTCTTCTAAATTCTAGCAACAAGAACTCTGAGAATATGCATTGATATATCTATATCGCCAAACTAGAAAAAACTTTTCAAAGACTTCCCTATTTCCTTCCCTCTGAAAGATATTCCCAATTCAAATAATAGAAAAGCACTCCTAAGAACCACACACCACACCTTTCACCAAGATCGTCTATCGTTAACCATCAAGCTCGGACCAAGAGTTTAACTGCCCAAACAGGCAACTTACCCGAGTTGTTAGTGCCTGGTCCGGGCGCCCGGAGCCTTTTCACAACTCCGATCTGACCCCACAAACCTTTTCGACAACAACAATCTTGCGACCGAGATGGGGATCAAGCGATCTACCAGAACAACCACGGCGCGCGGTTTGTTGTGAGGATGTGGAAGTAGAGGAGAGAGGGAGAAGATGTAGTGCGCCGAGTGGTGACTGACTGCAAACGCGGATGGAGGTTCGCAGGCAAAGATGAGTAGGGAAGAAGAGAACTACTTTGATTATTTTTGCTTCTTTGCCATTTCACGCGGTTCTTTCACAGTTCAAAGTCCTTTTGCGCAGATTGTTTTATGTGGTTTTATTTTTCGTTATCGTACAGTGTATCCAACGATTCACATACGGTGTTCAACATCAGTGTGGTACCAATACGTAATTTCAGCCCAGCGACAGAGGTCTTCTTTGCAGGAGCAGCCTTCCTCTTCGCGACCCCGACTGGCTTAGCATCTTTGGTTTGATTGATTGATTTGGGCCTCTCTTGGCTCCGGCGTTGGCAGTTGCCCGCTTCTTTGTAGTGGTTGTGATGGTCTCCGGAATGGTGGGGAAGACTCTTGGACGGGAGTTTCCTGCATCTGGGGTTCAGTATAATTCGGGGCAAGCAGCTACGTGCCGATCTTGATAAACGTGGGCAGCAGCAGCGGCACAAGAGCAGGATAAAAACGAACCGGTAGCCGATCTTGTTCCTTCACGAGCCATTGCTTCCTGACTCTTGGTCAGGAGTTTCCTGCATCCCTCAGGTTCAGAGAATTTGGCTGCTTCCACCAATTTACTTTGCTTGTAATTCTAGAAGCACGTCGCGGGTTTGAATTTCCTCAAGACGTGCTTCTTTGCAAGCAAAGTAAACTGGTGGAAGCAAGGTCTGTTGTGGAGACGGACAAAGTAGCGTGCGAGGCTCCATGTCGGTATCTACTAGGATACCGTCGTATTTCGTGGCCAGTAGTGCTTTGGGTATCCCTAGCCATCGACGTTAGCATCATGAAACACTTGGAAGCCTTGCGTATGAAGTGGCACCAGCAGTACATACTTACGCGAACTCTGTACATACCAAGAAGATCGTTGTAGAACCACGAAATTTGGCAGTGGCAAGTTTGTCTTGCCATATTCAGAGTCATCGGGTTTGTCTCACTTTTCGTTTCTCCAGTCAGGTACTTGGGGATTTTTGGGTGGATTGGCCTGATCAAATTAGGGTCGATCCACTTTGAGATAATGGGCAGCAGCAGATGATTTACCTTTTCAGTGGGAGGATCCTCTTCCTTGACCGACTCTCTTCGTCGCTTGCCGTGAGCATTCACCTCATTCTTAACAGTATTAGGAGTAATGCTGCGAGAATCAGAATAGATCATTAAAGCACAAAGCCATGGCGAAGTACCATCAGGTCTGGACTCCAGATTTGATAGTACCAAGCACTTTCTAGCCGCCGCTGTTTTCAGTTAGGCTTAGGGTTTGGGTCCATTTTGGGCAAGTGCTCAGATTGCTGTAAAGAATCAAACATTCCTTGAACATGGACGACGACGCTTCTGAACAAGGCCATCCGTACCCCAAAGAGTTGGTTGCGATTGTCGGCGTGCGTCCTTGAGAGTAGTACTCGGATTTGGCAGAAACACCGAGAGATTGCGAACGCTTGTGACCCCCACCAGCAATAGCTCGCTTGGCATAGCCCTTGGGTGACTTGGGTCATAGGTGACACGATCGTTTCCAGTTAGCCTCAGGGTGGGTGGCTTTCTGGCAACGGGACGTTGGAAAGACCAACGGTAGGAGAAGCTGGGTGGGCTCTCGTGGAGCGTCGTGTCATGGAGCGTGGTGTTGAAGAACTGCCACCAGTGTTGCTAGTAAGATTGAGCTTGACTCTCTTCGACGGTGAAGGAGGCGCGGAGGTATCATCGACGTTATGGGCTTTGTTGAGAGGACTTGGACTCCTCGGGGTCTGCTTCGCGTTGACGACGTGCTGCGTAACCCAGCAAGCAAATCTATGAGCATTCCGAATAATTCCTCAAGGAACGATCTGAAGATGGCGTCGTGGATAGTGCGGTTTGGATCGTTGTGCGGCTTATTGTCTTGAGAGTTGTGGACTGGTATCGCGGTAGAGCAACAGAAGATTGGAACTGAAGCTGGCAGCTTGAAAGTCAAGTTGGCGTACTCAAACTCGGCGTTGAGCGCCTGTGGCGGGGTTTATTGCTTGATTTCTTTGTTGATTTTAGTATATATTCTGTGGAAGGCCGATGCGGAGGAATTTTCAACTTACTATGAGGACGTTTTGGCGTTTCATCATCAAGTACTGATGGCGGTCGGTGATGGGAAGTTTTTGTTGTTTTTGATGCTTCGGAATTTTAGTGTGGTGGGGTGAAAAGAGCAGCAAAAGTATGGTGCGCTTCGCTAGCCCTGGTTCCCGCGAGCGACGGAGCGCCCTTGCTCCGCGGCCACGGCTGCCACGGCTAGCTCTTGCTATTGCATGTTTGCGTGCTCCTGCCTGACAAGGTTTCAGGCAGATTTCGGTGTAAATTGGAATCTACGAGAATAGGGCACCTCTGAGCTATATTGGGTTTTAGTACTGCAATAATTGGTCTGCAAGCCCGCCCTTTCTCTTTCGTTTGGCCTCAATACTCCTCGATGATTTAGCACGACAGGGTGTAAAATGAGAGGGCACGGGTTGGGTCTCGCGTTTTGGTCTTTGATCCCTCTCACTAAGATTTCACATAGCAGAAGGGAGTCTTGTAAAACCAATTTACTCCACAAGGTTTGGCGGTACAGTTACGGACATGCTACCTAAGTCAGTTCACCTGGGCAATTCAGTTGCCTATATGGATTGCTTGTAGAGCTCCCCGAAGTTACGTAATGCTCTTCCGTTTAAGTGTATGGAAATATTGTCTTTATTAATGATGTGCGAACGATGTCAGGAACTTTTCCTCGACCAGCAACCTGGTTCTTGTACAACCAGGCCACTTGCGTTCTTAGTTCGGATATAGCCTGCTTGCTTTGAGCCACGTACATTGAGTTAGGATGCTTAATAGCAGCTTCACCAACTGCAACAAATCCTTTCAGTCTTCGGTGCTCCTTGACCGTACAGCAGTCATCTACAACCACCAGAAGTTGTACAAGACGACAGAAGCTGAGAAGCGAGAGGTCTTCTTAGCCGGAGATGGTGGGGAAGCATATCTCTGATAGGTGCCCAGTCCATCCGTTGGACCAGCGTTCAACCCCAACTGCCGACGCCAACAAGAGAGCTGTTATGGGCTTTGTTGAGAGGACTTGGACTTGGTCGGCTCTTTGTAACAATGCTTCGAGAACCGCCAGGACCCTTTGCCTTTCTTGAACGCGGAGTCTTGATCTTCGGGGCAGATTTTGCGGTTTCTTCTGCCTCCTTTGCCACGCGATACGTCTCTGTGAAGTCATCATTCTCTAGGCCTTTCTGGAGAGCTGTGCGTCCAAGAGCGTTCTGCATATTGCGTTGATTGTTAATGAAGCTCCACGCCAAAAGACTAAATGGAAGAAAGTAGACTTGCAAGCACGTCCCAGGTATGCAATGGCAATAAAATCAAGCAGAGCATTCATGAGGGAAAAGGGTCACACGTTCATCCTCTGGAGTTGATGGATAGCTGGTATCGGTCTCCTCGGCGGTAATGGGCTCTTCAATCTCGTTCTAAATTTTGTTAGCGGCTAGGAAGTCTCTGTAGAGGGGAGATCTGCTGTTACGTACCTCCAAACAGGGGCGGGGGAGGAGATGCCGGGATTGTAGCCGGAACTACAGGCGTGGTTTTTCAGGTGGGGCCATTTCTGGTGGAAAATTGCCCATGGAAATCCGGGAGGATACATTTGTTGTGGAATAGGCATGGCATAGCGCGGTTTGGTCCGTTGATCAGTCCAGGAGGAGGGGGGGTATTCTGATTGATACGATGTTGAGGAGACTGTTCGTCGATCTCAGCCACCAAGATCCAGTCCCACCTGTACCAAAAACAGTCAGCGTCGGCTTGGAGATCAGAATCCATCAAGCGTGCAGAGCAAGCAAGTAGCTCGCTGAAGGAGGTTGATGTTTGGCGGTGTGATCTTGCTTACCGGTCGTTTGAGCTTATTTGATGGCCGGATGAYTGGCGCAACTCGGCCTTTGGGGGGCTTGAGGTTTTTTTCGAACCAGGCCTGCGATGTTGAAATCGCTATGGATGATGGTCAGCAGTGTCTAGATCAAAACAGCAGACGTCGCGCGTTACGTACCTGTGTCTGTTTCGCAGTTGACGCGCATCGTTGCGATCTTCGTTTTGATGTTGAATTCAAAAGAAGGAAGCGCAGAGTGTTTTTCGGTATTATTCTTCTTGGCCGGGGTCATATCGATGAGGATGACCCCAGCCAAGAAGAATAAGTAAATCGAGCCCCGGTGAGCAATCGGTCCATGCTTGTTATTGGTTCGGTGTTCGGATGTGGATAGCTTTCGCAAAGCGTGTTCGTGGTTGATGGTGGCATTGTTGTTGTTTTTTGTGTTTTCATGAAGATTGGTGTGCGCTCGGCGTCCCAATTGCTAGAGGGTAGCTCTAGCGGAACCCTAGCGTTCCTACATTCAGCCAATCACCATCCGGCCGCTTTCCCTGGCAATGGTATTGGGGAGGGTGCTGGCTCGATCAGGGTAGTCCTTATCGATAAGTCCAGTGCCGTATCAATTCATCTGCAAGCCCTTGATATATAAGCCCAGAATCGCCTCGTACTTGTTATGCCTACAAACACCTCTTCCTCTTACTTGGAAGCTCATTATGCCTGACTATCAAAAGAGGAAGGAAATATCATTGAGAGGAAGAGGAGTTGTAGAACTGATTAGTGAGACAGTTCCCCAAACAAAGTCTCAGTGAGCAGGCCAAGGAGATAAATCTGCTTTCATAGAATGATGCTTAAGGAAAATGCAGAATTGTTTGGTGGTAAAAGCACCCAAGTAGGCTGCATATGATGAAGCACGCCTATGTTCTGACCGTACCTAGTCATTTTACAAGCTACGAGAATTTGATATGGGCAAGTTGGCTCAGGAGTTGTGATGGAGAAAGAAGTACTTTCTCTAGGCTACATATGATTTGGGGGACCGAGGCATAATTTGGGGGCTCACGCGATTCATTGGATGGACTTTCACATTGCTCAAGGTTATTTGGGTTTGATTTGTAAATGGGGTTTTATTTCTATGGTACAGATTGAATTTCCAGATCTCATCGTGGATATTTTCATTGTTGCCAATGTATGCACCTCTGCCTGTCTCTCTTCTGGGCTGGTCTGTAGTACGATCTTTTGGTTGCTGAAGGAGGAAAGTTCGCAAAGGGCGAACGGCGGAATTTGACGAGGCAACCGTCGGCGTTTGAATCACCCGTCTTCGAAAATGGCTGTCCACCAGGTGGTCAGTCGAAAATTCATGAAGCGAGCCTCAAAATTGTGCCCAGCGACTGCTGGTTCCACGGTCGCCATTGAAACCAACACCGTATGGACCACGGGCATATTCATTACTGTTGGCAAATCCAACTCTGCCAGCCCCTCTGGTTTGGCTATATTGATTAGGCTGCGAACGGCTATTGTTTTCATCAATCAGTGAACGAAAGTTAGGGGATCGAAGACGGGAGACCAACGGTGGGAGAAGCTGGGTGGGCTCTCGTGGAGCGTCGTGTTTCAGAACCGCCGCCCACATTGGTGCGAGTCGTGGGATTGCTGAATGAAGAAGCGGCATTATCAACATAGCCATCCCGCAGAAGGGTGATCAACAATCGAGAGTCCGTGGCTTCCAGGATGTGGGAAGAAAGTCGGAAAGATGGTGACGGGCGTGTTGTTTGCGAAGTATCCTGACTGAAGAAGACAAGTGTATCGCCGGTGGCATCCCATAGTTCAGGATCCTTGCGCAAGGCTGCTAGCAGAAAGCAAAAGGTTAGCTTGCTTCAACAGATCAGGGCATGTTCAAGCTTACAAGTGACGGCCTTGTTTGTTTTCAGGTTGACGCCCGGCGCAGCGGCGGTATGGGGTGCCTGGCTGCGAGACAAAATGCCGAGCGCCAACCTGAGAGGACGAATTTGTCCTCGTCTGGAGGAGCACTTTCGGGAAACATGTTAGTGTCTTCGGTCTGAGGAGTGTTGTGGTATCTACCCAGCAAAGGGACGAACTTACAATCAAGTTTTGGTGTTGAATTTTGCCCAGCCCGGTGAGGTTCTAGTTGCGGAGGAACCCCACCGGGGACTGGACTTGCTGAATGTCGGGTTGAGCGTCTCTTTCATCGGTGATATGACATGGCTGTTGTTGTGATTGTTGTAGTGGTTGTTGTGGTGGATGAATTGTTGAAAGCCTGAAGAAGGAAGATTTTGGGGGAGATTGAGATATTTATATTTGTGCGGGGGGCTTACACGTGATTCATTTTTCACTCCGCCGACCGAAGGTATGGAAGGCGGATATGACGACAACCAACGGTATGGACCCCGTCTCTACGTTGAATGGGGTTTGGCTAATAACAAGCATCTGAATCTAGAAGTAGGAGCCTTTGGGCCTGAGAAGAGGGCTAAAACAGAGGGTTTTGATTTTGGTCTTCAGATGGAGCAAAATGAGCTTGTGCACCGACATGTATGGATATCAGTCCTTCACCTGTCCGGATTTAGAGGGCGATGGCTTCTAGGTGCATTCTTAGGGGCTTCACAACGCATATTGGAAAAAGAATTTGGGTCAACGAAGTGATGGTTTATGGCTTTGCATTATTACAAGTACAGTACATGAACAATAGCTTCTTCGACGGTGAAGGAGTCGCGGAGCTATCATCGGCGTTGAGGACTTCTCCTTCGTTCCTCAGGAAGGCTCCCTACGGTAGAAGCCAAGCTCGGATCCTCCTATTCCATGTCCTCAGAGGCATCGAAGCTTGACGATTGTGGTGTCTCGCCACCCTCGCCCATCACCACATCTCCATCGTCATCTCCGTCATCGTCGGAAGTATCGGCCAGCTCTTGCTGGGCTTCGCGCTTCCTCATGTTGGCGCTGCAGATTGGTGAGGCGCGCTGATCTCCAGGGAAATCTAGTAAGGCATAGTTAGATTAAGCGCTTCTGAGGCAACAGGGGAGGATCGGGTACAGTACCTTTCGTCTCTTTGGCAGGTAAAGTAGCGATGAGAGTAGACGCGCCCGAAATCATAACGAGAGGTCAGGTGGATGCAGTATGGAGTCTGCGAGGTGAGAGGATTGTTCGCAAGTTGGGCTTGATTAATCGTCAGCTACCACTGCCATCTGGAGCTCCATCAATCTGGAAAGCTCAACGGCGTACTTTGGGACCGCGCTATCAAGCAACAAAGTGAAGATTGGGAATAGCCACAAGACGACTTTTACTTACTTGCGAACTTCTCGAGTTAGGTGTGGGTCCACTCGAGCGCCATGGTCCTGTACAATGCGGCGTACAATGCGGCGCTCGAGTGGACGCCCACCTCGCGACGAACTTGTACGGGTCGGCCATCGAGGCCGACCCGTACAAAGAAATGTCTCTTGCTGAAAAAGGCTGCGGAGACATGTGAAGATGGGTTGTTGGTGATCATGATGATGTTTCTGGTATGTGTTTCTCTGGAATCTAGAAAATATTTATAGCTCTTTGTGCGCCTCGAAGCGAAGCGAACCTCCCCACACGTGGCTGGCTCGCTCCCTGCCACCCCGAACGGGCCTACAATTCATTCCGGTACGTCCGCTTATCTATCCCGAGTCTTCGTGGCATTGGTATCTACTAACAAGAAGAACACATTTCAGGTGGCTTAGCTAGTGCCAAGGGCAAGGGGAAAGCGGAAGGAGCCATTTACGGTTCTCTATTTTCTTACCTAGAGGCCGGCTGCTTCTTCAGTCCACTTATCAATGATATGCCGTCCAACGTCTGGAATCATGAGAGTCAAAAATGGAATATTTCTTGTGTTGTGCCAGACCTTCGTAGAGAGTCATGTCCAAGGTCTGGCACAACAAGGTAAAAAAGACTGCAGAAACGGTGGCGCTCTATGGTAAACCAGTAATGGAGCATGTATTTGAAGGCAAGTTTGACAACACCAGATGGACTTCACGCTAATACTTGCTTGCTGTTTTTAACTTGTGGGTTGTAGGATATCATGATTGTATACTCTACAGCTAAGTTTACATTTACACAAAACTCCATGGTCTATACAGTAGCCTCGACGAGTACTCTTTCTTTTCCTTTGTCTTTTCCTTTGATCGGTCCCGGAGGGAAGCTGTGCCTCTGATGTTGAATCAAGAGGCAGCAGTCATCCAGATGCGCTCCAACTCGGAGAGGCTGTGTATGTAACTACCAGTACTTTTTCTTTTCCTTTGATCGGTCCCGGAGAAAAGCTGTACCTATGATGTTGAATCAAGAGGCAGCAGTCATCCAGATGCGCTCCAACTCGGAGAGGCTGTGTATGGAACTACCAGTACCTCTTCTTTTCCTTTGCTCGGTCTCGGAGTGAAGCTGTGCCTATGATGTTGAATCAAGAGGCCGCGGTCATCCAGATGCAAGGACAGCAACACAAATGCCATCGATAAGGGTGAGGGGAGCAGTGCCAGTTTGCTCACCAGTTGGCTCGGCGATCTGGTCGCCATCTTCAGATGGCTGTCGCGTAAGAGCCTCAAAGTACTCGTCAGTTGTTGTTGAGCCTTCCGACTGCTCCTCCAATGGAGATAAATAAGCCTTGAGGTCTTCCATCTTGAATCCCTTCAGGTGGTGCGCTTGACGACTGGAAGGTCTGGGACAGCAACAGGCTCGGAGGATGATCTCCATCGCGGAATTCTGCTGGTTTTGGTCAACACCCAATGATGGCGACGAGGAATTGGCAGATCAACATACCGACTCTTATGAAGCATTTTGCACCAATTTTCTCTCCGACTGGGTTGTTTCCCACCATCCCGTCGCGGCAGGGGAGCTTGGCAATGCCTCCTTCAACAACCAAGAGGACTTCCTTGGCTGCGGCCTTATAGAAGAGCCCGCAAGATTCTCTCACTGGTGGTTGGGTGGGGATGGCGACGCCCGGTTGGAGTCCTAACCAGGCCATGCCCATGAGGGGAGGGAGACGTGCCTCATGGGGGCCAGTGGACATGGTGGTAGTGGTGGTGGGTTTCTGCAGGGTTTGGAGTTAGCTTTGTTTCGTCTTGTGCAGAAGCAAGAGAGAGATTGCATGGAAGTCTTACGGACTTTGATTGGGAAGAAGACTTTGCTGGGAGAGAAATCGAGAGATTTATCTACAATGTGTAGATAGTGTATGCCTATTGGAATAGCCGCCTTCTGCCATCTGCTCCTCAATATCAGGGAATACTGGGCGGGCGTTTTCTTCGATGGCGAAGTGACCTCTGTAGAACAAATGGGAATACATCTGAACGCTCAGGTGCTTTGGGCAATTCCTATCGAAGACAATCTACCGGTTAGCGCTGTGTTGAATATATTGATAGCCTGGCGGAATACCTCTGCGCAAAGGAAATGCCGGGCGGGGCAACGAGCTCTATCAGCAGCGTGGCTGACTGGATGCCATCGAGAAAGCTGGCAACTGCGTTTGCGATGAGGCATTAGGCTATGTCTGTGAGAATGGTGGATGCTGGTAATAGTGTACGATATGTATCAATGAATGTTCGAAAAGAAAACACGGAAGTTTATTGTGCGACTAGGACTCGAAAGCGGGCCAGGGAGGGAGAGCACAGGCTTGATTGCGCTTAGCTACATTCGGCACCAGAAGAAAACTTGATTGGAGAACCGGGCTTTTGAGGAGCTGAGGAGCTAATCGAGACCTCTGGACTATGATTGGTTGGCTTGAGTCTCTCAGAAATGCGACGGTAAACTACGAGAAGCCGTAACGACTTTACATCATTTCCATCGACAACGACTCTTACCATATCATGAGATCACGCGTAGTGCCGTCGAATTTGCTTGCCTCGAAAGGCATTCCAATGGAGCCCTCTTCCGGATGCGAAGTTCAGACCAAATCATGCGATCCCATTGCCAGCGCGCCAGTAAGTTCAATCATATGTTTTGGATCCATGAAGAGCAGCTCCCTGATTCTTTCAATTCGCAGCTTCCGCACCATTACCACGACCCGATATCGAAGCTGTAGCGAGTGAATACCCGTTTAGGTGTAAGAGCCTGCTCTTCTACTCTCGCAATCGGCACCCAAGGGCCGTAATAAAACGTGAACCCATCAGCGAAACGAGCACTCCTGACCCAGGACAGAAGGGTACACGCAAGACAAGACCCCTGAAGATGGCAGGCAATGTAACAATCGATTCAACAAAAGTGATCCGGAGGAGACCATGATTGGTTTGGGGAGGAGAGTGAGTGAGAGTGGGACACCCAAGCAATTCGGTGCTGCTCGGTATGCAGTACGTTCTGTCTTGAAATATTATTTATATATACTTGCTACAATGCTAATGGAACCCCTAGCTTTCTCGATTGCAACTCAAGCGCAGATCATCGTGCTACTCCAACTATACCACCTCGACTTCCCACTGACGAGTCTTTGATCCCAGGAACCCCTCTGCTCTGTCAACTCATAACTTTCGCGCGGCTTTTGCAGAAGCATATTTTTTCCGAAATTGGACACCACGGAGAACAAGGAAAGTTAGTGGCTGATTGACGGAGTTATATGGTGTTTTGTTTGGAAGGTATTCACATGTACAGTACATCACAATCATTGGGAGATTTGCTTGACAAAACGAAGTTTTTTAAGGTCGGGTGATGAAATTGGTGCCTTGGGGGCCATATTTTTTTAATTCGGTACATGATTTCAAATTAGTGGGTTAAAAGCTATGGCTTTATCTTTCTTATTAACTATCATTAAATAATACTTTCTTTCAATTATATTATTACCTTTATTATTTTTATAAATCCTTTTATATATTAATATTTGAATATTATTCCTTATATCTTTTATTTTCATTTTCTTTTTAATATAATATATTTTATAATATTTTCTTAATATTTTTTAATTATAATTAATCTAATAATAAATTATTAATTATAAATATAACTTTTAATAACTTTCTATTAGAAAGAATTAATATTATATAAAATAAGATTTATTCTAATATATTTTCTTTTAATAATATTATTATTTAATTTCGAGATATTTTAGCGGTTTCAATAATAAATCATTTTATTTATTATTTATTATTTATAAACTCTAATTAACGTTTATTATATTAACTTAGAATCTATTTATATATTTATTTTATTTAAAAACTTTCTTTTATTAATCGATTAGTTTTAATATTTTAAAAAAAATTTATATTTTCTAAGATTTTATTTTTACTTTTCTTAAAAAAATCGATATTTCTATTATTCGTAAATATATCTTTAATTATTTTTCCATTATTAAATTAATATTGAAATATTTTATTTATAAAAGTTATTTTATTTTTATAATAATAAAAGAGGTTAAATATTTATCTTTAATTTTATTTTATTTTCTTTTAATATTTTTAAAAGCAATTTAAATTCTTATATAATAATCGATAAAAGAATTTCTTTATATAAAGGTTATTATAATTCTTTATTTAAATATCGAATTCCTTACTTTTATTCTTTAAATTATATATATATATAAATAAATAAAATAATTATCTAAAAAAATTAAAAGGTTTTAATAAAATTAAAAAATAGGTTATTACTTTATTTTATTCTATTATTATAATATTAAAGTTTAGGAATAAAGAAAATCTAATAGCGATTTTATATTTTAAAATCCGAGATTATATTTATATTATTATATAAGATTTATTAATACTTTTATTTATTCTTTTAAACCTATTATTGAATTTAAATAAATATATTATAATTTTATAATTAAAAGGGAAATAATTAATTATAAAAATCTTAAAAGTTTTTTATTAAATTAAGAAAAATAAAGTTTTATAAATATTAATTTAATTAATTAAAAATTATTATATTTATTAATATATTTAAATTAATCGTATTTTTATTATATTTTAAGAAAAGAATTTTATTCTTTAAGAATTAATCGATTATATTATTATCTCTTCTTAAAATCTTAATAATAATAATTAAAAGGAAGGATATATTATTAATTTAGAAAATAAAAATTTTAAGAACAAATTTAATATTTTATAATTTAATATTCTTAAAAGAAATATAATAAATATTAATTTCTTTTTTAATACTAATAATATTAAAGTTAATCATATTAATATATTTATAATTAAAATATTTAATATTTATTTTCGAAAATCGAAATCTAATAATAATAATTTATTTAAAGATAATATTTCTTTTTATTAGTAATACGATAATTTACGTTATACTCGTAAATAGAATAATCTTAATATTAAATCGTTTAATAGAATAAATAGTAGCTAAATTATATATAATTAAAATTATCCCCCTTTTACGTATAAATATATAAATATTACCCGTATATAAGTTACATATATATAGGTTATATTAAGCGAAATACTAATAATCTTTTATATAAGAAAATAAATTAAAATAACCGTTAAAAATAATCCTAAAAAATAACTCTAAATAAATTAATATTTAACTTATCCTTTTATTTGAACCTTTAATAAATTTAAATCTAAAAAGGTTTCCAAAACTTTATTCGATTTTAATTTCGTTATAATATTAACGGAATTATTATTATTATATATTTAATGAATTTTAATTAATTTCTTCTTTTTATATATTTGTTTTATTATTATAATATCTAATATTAAACGCTTTTCTTTTATTATACTGAATTTAATAAATATTTTATATAAGAATCTTAAATTAATATAAATAATTAATAGAACATTTAATAAACTAAATTATTTAATAATTTATTTAAAAATAATAATAAATATATAAATAATATTAATTCCTAAGATAAAACTTATTAGTTTTAAGTTAAATATATTTTATATTATACGCTTACTTTTAATTAAGCTTTAATAGATTAAATTCCCTTTTAAATAAAATTTACTAATAATAATTTCTTTATTACTTAAAATTAATATATATTTTATTTAAAAGCTTTTATTAACTAGATTAACGTAAAATCTATTTATAAAATAAAAGAATTTTAAAATAATTAAGTTTAAAAGAATATAAATAAAATCTTAATCGAAATTCTTTATTTATTATTTTAAACGTTTATTTAATATTTTTATTTCCTCTTTTATTAGATTTATAATTTAAGTAATTATAAAAAGATTAAATATAATCTCTAATTAATATAATATTATAATATATATATCGTATATTTATTATTTAATATATTCGGTAATATAATCGAAGGATCATAAATTAATTAAAATATTCTTTTTATTTTATTCCTTTTATATAATCCTTAAATTCTTATTATTTATAAATATAATATAATTATTAAAAATAAATTTATTCTTAAAAATAAGCTTTTCTTTTCTCTTTAATTTAAAGCTTATCTTCTTATTCTTAAATATATAAAAATCCTTATCTATTAATTAAAATATATTATTAACTTATATACTAATAATTAAGAATTTATTTTCTTTATTTAAAATTAAAAGATATAAATCGTAAATTAATTATATTATAAATAATTCATATAAAATTTATAATAGATTATTTATTAATATACTCTTATTTCTATTAAATTATATAAAAACTTTATAATAAATATATAAATTCCTTTTATATATAAATATTTAATTTCTTCTAATAATTCGTAAATTATAATTCTTATTAAATTAGTTTATAATTGCGGGTATATTTATATAATATTATATAAATAAAAGTGCTTTCTTTTTAATATTTTAAAAAATAATAGAATTAAAAAGAGAATTAATCTTTAATTAATATATTATAATATTAATAATTAAATTAATATTTGCTTCTTTTTTATATTATTAAAACTTTTAATAATTAATCGAGACGTTTTATAAGATATTATAATTATTTTACCTTTAATTTCTTATATTATTTTTGTTTTGAATATATATAAGTTATTATATTCTTTCTCATTATATTTAATAAACTTAAAAATATTATTTATAATTAAATTATTAATTTTTACTTTATTAAATAATTTAAAAAATTCCCTAAAAGTATTAATAATACTTTTTTTTCATAATTTAAAATATAATTTATAATTAAACTCTTTTTTATTTATTAGAAATTCTAATATTATATCTTTATTAATTAAAATTATTAAAACTTAATAATTATTTAGGTTTTTATTATATAAATCGCTATTAAAGAGAGCCTTAATTTCCTTTATTAATACTTCTATTATATAATTATTCTTTATAAATAAAATCTTTTTTTTAATCTTTATAGAATTTCTCTTCGATTAAACTTTTGAATTAATTATTTTATATATTATAAAACCTTTTAATTAACCTTTATTTATTTTTATTTTAAATTATTATTATTCTAATCGAGTATTTATAGAATTAGAATCTTTTAATTTAATATTTTTTTTATTATCTTTAATAATTAAAATTAGATTATCTATTTTATCTTTATTAAAATCTATATTTTTTTCTATATTTTTATTTAAAAAAATATTTCTTTTTTATATAATAAGATTATATATATATAAATTTAAATTTATATTATTTATAAGATAATTATATAATATATATTTCATTATTAATAATAATAAACCTTTAAAAACTAATCTATTTTAATCGATTTTTCTTTACTTTTTCTTTTTATATTTTAATTTATAAATTTAATAATAATATAATTATTTTAAGAATATTTAATCCATTTCTTATTATAAATATAACTTTAATATTATATCTTTTATAGAATTTGTATATTTTTATTATTATTTTCTTAATAATTATAGTTTATTTATATATTATTATTAATAATAGAAAATCTTCGTTTATTTAAAGATAAACTCCGAATATTAAAAGTATTAATATTATTTCTTATAATCTTATTATATTATTAATTACTTTAATTATTATTTAAAATAGAATTTTATATAAAATTCCTAAAAATTCTTTTTCGAAAATTTCGTAAATTTTTCGTATAAATTAATAATAAACCTCTATTTTATTTACGATTTAATAAACTTTAATAAATATTTCTTTTATTTCGATTAATAAAGATTTTATATTCTTCTTAAAATTACTTATAAAATAAATTCTTATATTTATAATAATTCGATTTAATAGTCTTAAATATATATTAATTTATATATATTTTAAAATATCTTAGATTATTTTAATTAATATATCTTTAAGAAATTTAATAATATTAAAAACTATACTATTATTAATAAAGTATAATATTAATTTACTATTAATATATATAATATTAATAATAATTATAGAATTAAATTTATAATTATTTATAATTATAAATTTAAACCTTTTTAAAACTTTCTTATAAAATTAATAATATTTATAATATTTAATAATCTTATTATTAATCTTATAATTAATATTTTTTAATATATCTTAAAATTAATATATTTCGATATATTTAAATCATTTATATAACTTTCTTAATTCTTTTTTTATAAACTTATAATAAAAATAAAAAGTTTCTTTTAATTTGTTGGGAATAGGTGGTCATGATCATAATGAGGGGACCAGAAAGAGGCGGAAAGAGTGTAGTATTGAATGTGGCTAGCTAGAGTAGGCTTATATGCATCCCTGGAGTCACGTGCTAGTCTAGTCCCGATGCAGCCTTAGAGTGAATCCGCAACATAATTTATTAAATAATAGTTAAAAATAGCCTTATTTAAAAATAATCGAATATTTATTATTATTTTATATTAAAAAGTCCTTAATATTATCGTATTTTATAATTAATTTTTTTATATTTTATAAATAAAATAAAAAGAGAATATTAATTAATAATATATAAAATTCGATATCTTTAACCGGTATTAGAATAATTATAATTCTTAATAAATTAATCTTTTTATTTATTTTGAATTTAATTTTCCGTTTTTTTATATATAATTTATTTAATTTAATATTTAAGTAATTTTTAATAAGAGTCTTAAATTATGGTTTACTTATTATTAAGACTCTTATAACATTTATATTAAATATAATACTTTAAAATATATCTCTAATATATTTATTATTAAATAAAAAAATAATTAAATAGTTTAATAATATAAATTCGAATAATCATTTTTAATTATAAATATTAAAAGTTATAAAATAATAAAATATTATTTAATTAATAAGAATTTAAGAAATTATATAATTATTAATCTTAGAAATATAATAATATTATAATTCTAATTATTATTTTATTATCATTTAACGGTTATTTTAATCCTAATAATTTCCTTCCTTAAAGTCGATTATAAATTATTTGATTTTATTAATTAATTTATCTTTATAAATAAATATAAGAAAATTATTAATATTTTTATAGTAAATTAAATAAACTTTATATTTTTCAATAATTATATTATAATTATACTTTATTTAAAATACCTTATAATATTTTTATAACCTTATATTTACTCGTTTTTTAAATATCTCTTAATAAAATATATTAGAAAAGGCTTTTTATATATCTAATATTTCCTCTTATAAGAAATTAAAATTAATTATTATAATATTTTATCTTTTAAAGAATAGCCTTTGTATAAAGATTTACCTTTATATAACGAATTTCCTCTTAAAATATATCCTTTATAATTTCTTTCTATTATATTTTAATTAATAATATTTTCTATAAATTTATTAATATTTAATATAATATTAAATTAATTTAGATTTTTTAAACTCTTTTAATATATTATATTTATTATATAATTATATAAACGATTATAAAATCCTTAATAATTATTAAATGAATCTAAAAATATATTTAAATACTCTTTAATATTTTATATTATATTCTAAAAATAATCTTTTAAATTAGAATCTTTATATTAAATAATATTAAAACCTTAAAAAATTCTTTATATATTATCGAATAATAGTTTTAAAATATTATTCTTATTTTTATTAGAATATTCCGTGATTAATTTAGCGAAAGAAATTAATCTCTATTTAATAGTATAAAATTATTATATTTACCGAATAAAAAATCGCTTTTATATAATATTAATTATTCATTAAAAATTAAGCTTTTAATTTATAATATAATTATAATAATATTCGATAACTTTTCTTAATAATATTATTAGAAATACGTTATAAATTCGTTTTATAGAATATAAAATCGTATATATTCCTTTAAGAATATTTTAAGTTTATTCTTAAAAATATTAAATTTTCCTATTAAAAATCTCTTTTTAAAATTCTTAAAATATAATTTTTCGATTAATTTTATATATTTTAAAATATGAGTAATTTATACTTAAATAAAAGGTTTCGAGATTAATTGTTATTATTATTATTAAGATTAAATTTGGATTTAAATTCATAATAGTATAATTATTATTATAAAGGGAAATTATAATTATATTTACTTTCTTTTCCTTAAACTAATAATTATACCTATTCTAATATTTTATATTAATCTAAATATATTTCTGTTTCTCTTAACCTTCTTAATTTCCTTTTTTATTTATATATATTATTCGATTTCCCTTAATATTTCTATTATTACCATTAATATTTATTATTTAGATTTTATTAATATAAAAACTCTATTCTCCTTTAAATAATCCTTTATATACTTTAAAATTCCTTTATTAATTTTTACGAAGATTTCCCTTAATTATAAATTAAAATCGTTATAAAATTCCTCTTATAATTCTTTATCCTTATATTTATAATAATCCTAATTCATTATTCTTTAAACTAAAAACCTATTAAAAATCAATTCGTTAATAGCTTAAAGCTTTACGAATATATTAATAATAAATTTTTTTTTATATTTATCTTTATTATATTTTTCTCTTTTAAACGGAATAATTTATTCTTAAAAAAATATAATAAGATTATTTAATAGTAATAATATTTTAAATAATTCGAAATATTTAAAAATAGAATTATAAACGATATATTATATATTGTTGGGAATAGGTGGTCATGATCATAATGAGGGGACCAGAAAGAGGCGGAAAGAGTGTAGTATTGAGTGTGGCTAGCTAGAGTAGGCCCTGGAGTCACGTGCTAGTCTAGTCCCGATGCAGCCTTAGAGTGAATCCGCAACAGATTTCTTTATTTAAATTATTAAACGATATATTAAATTAATTAAAATCGCCGAAGATATTTATTTATTTTATAATAATAATTACGAAATTTAATTAAGCTCTTATAACGGATCCTCTAATAATAGCTATAATAATAGTATTTTCGCGATGATTTAAATTCATTTATATATTAAAATTATAAGTTTAAAATCAAAAAGAATAATAAATAATAAATATATAAACGGATTTCATAGTTATAATATATAATATTATACTTAATTATTAGATTAATAATATTATTCAATCACTAGATTTATAATACCGACTAATAAGAATATCACTATATAATCACGTAGTCACGTAAAACATTCTATTTCTGGTTTTGTCAAGCCAGGCGACGCACGTCGCGTCATGTCTTAGTGGTGATTTTTGTTTGTCACAAATTCACGTGATCGGTTAAGCCCCTTGAATTGTCTCCCAAACCAAACCCCCATGATATTGCACCCTCTCCTACACCCACAACAAATTTCTTCAGTAAACAATGAATGAACACGAACAAACCAACCAATATCTGCCAACGCCGTTGTTGTTGCTCTTTTAATTCATTCGTTATTATCTTCATATATATCTCAACTGGCCAAGGAAGAACAAATTTGATCAAAGGTTGTCAGGGAAAGATTTCCTCTACTTTAAGAGACCACTAGAATTTCAAGCGGTACTGTTATTCGACGAATAACATTCATTGAGAACCTCAATCTGTTTTCAAAGTACAGAAATTGAGGTACAAATGAATAGTGATTCGAGCATAAGAACTGTAAGCCTCGCAGAGAAACTTCAATCACAGATTCACATGAAAATAAGAGTAAGTTCCAAAGAACTGTTGTCATAACCATCCATTATCATTCCGAAATTATTGTACAAAAGGTCCTTCCGCCACAACTAGCTGAAGCATAGTGATCTGCAAGTGTAAGATCCTTGGCCCCCCTAAAGAGTGCTAGTATGGGCATGTTCTTGACTTGCTTTTTCTTTCGCTTGGGAGGTTTGGAGAAGGTAATCGATTGACAAAGGAAATTATTGAATTTGAGGAAAGTTCGAAGGAGAGTTGCTCCCATTTCTCGGCGATAATATCAAAGATCTACAGGTGATTAGTTATTAGATCGATCAAATAGGGGTATTCTACGTACCTCGCTGGCTTGATAAGTTAGGTAAGGGTACCCAGCAGAAGTCACTCGTAGTGAGTATCGTTGTCAACTTCCTGCCAGCCCGCGGCCACTCTACAAAGTCCAGAAGTTTTAAAGATCCCGAGGGTTGCCAATGATAAAGCAGCCCCGGGGTCCGCCTAAAGAGTAAACATCAGACATGCAGAGACTGAGCAGTAGTACGGGAATGGGCTTACCATAGAGGTAGAGGTTTCGGCGCTCCCTCAATCGTCGTGCAAGAGTTACTCGATATCGGGCGTAGAACCTAACGGCGCCTCCCCAAATACCCTCGACCCATGGGAACATCGTAAACTTGATGAACGACTTCACAGCAGACAGCATTATGAAGGGAATTGGTGCGTGGAATTGTGTATAAAGACAAGTTGCGTTTGGTGGTAGCTTGATAGCGAGGTTGGTCAGGTCTTTGGTGGTGTAGTTGGAGAAGATCGGTGGAGAGTCGATCTTGGTGGTTTCTGTAGACTTTTGGAGATGCTAGACCCGCTCGAAATTGCCGTTTTTATTATTTGTTATCAAAGCTAGCGGCCGAGAGTCTAAATTTTGCGTGCGGAAAAAGAGCGGGAATCACTACCCAACACAGGACTAATCCGGCTCTCCTTACCCAAATTTGCTCTAATAGCTGCGTCAGACTTACCACTAATTTCAAAATTAGGCTATAATAGGGGCTTCAAAAGATGAGCATAGTTGATACCATGGTTGAGAAAGAACGAAATAGCAAACTATCTCGAATAACTGCTTGATTTCAGCTTTACATAAATGGTAGAGTTTGGCCATAATGGCTAATACAGCGTGGCATCTGCCTGAGCTACCCTTGTAGGGCAATATTCGAGTAGACTTTACAGCTGTGGATGTCAGAAAATGAGCAAACTTCATTCAAATTTCATGGAATTTTGCGTATTAGCTCGCTTACGTTCAATTTTATTTTGATTGACTCATATACTCAAGGTGAAACGATTGTAGTAATGGCAATACATCAGTTGTTTTGGTCTCATCTCACGTCACGGTTGAATTTCAGAATATTGGAGGGGAAACATCTCTGGTCATTCAATTCCTCTGCCAATTACAGAGCCAGCCGGCCCCAAGGCAACTCCCAAGCGTCCCCCACTCGATCTCTGCTTCCCAGCCCCAAATCATACCCGAGCTAGGTCCAAACGCCCCCTTTTCAGTGCCAAAATTGGTCGCCTTGGCTTGGCCAACCAGAAATCTCCACCTCCTCGACCCGTCTGGTCCATTGGTAGACCCAGAAGCGAAGCTGGTCCTGCAGGAAGGGCTTACAGTCCTCGCAGATCTCCGGGAACTTTGCCTGCAAGTATTGTGCTGCCAGGTACAGCTTCTCAACTTTCCATGCTGCTTGCAGCTTTCCGGCTCTCCAGTTGGTCTCGGAAACCACGGTGTGGTCCGGCTTGGGGAGGTGGCGGAGAAGATGGTCGAGGTTTTGCTTGACCAGAGCAGGGCGAAGGTCGTCGGGGAAGGGTGCCAACCAGGAAGACTCGCGAGATGCGAAAAAACTGCAGCCTACTCTGGCACAGGGGTGCGAATCCTGAGGTCCAGAGCGGAATGCGTCCGCAGAGTCAACACTGGTGACGAATGGTGAGGAGGAGAGGTTTTCTGCCGTGGGCGTCATGGTGGTTGGGTTGGTAGGAGGGCTTGCGGGAGCGTTTGCTGGGCTCAATGCCGCAGCAGGAGCAGCTTCTTCCGCAACGGAATCCTTGGTGGTGGAATTCATGACTGCTATCAATACCACAGTTAGCTTTAAGTGTATGGAGATTTGAGTCTCCTCGATTGAGATGGATGGGAACCTACTGGTTGTTGTTGGAAGTTGCGGGTGGTGGAATCGATCTCCGGATCTCGCGAGATTATGGAGGGTGTGAAAGGCAAAGAACCATTCAGCGCGTGAATCAAGAATTTAAATGTGAATCACGAAACCCTAAACCTGCCTATGACTCGGCCCCTGAAAATGGGTACATTTTGGCATTGTTCTCCTATTCTAATTTATTCCTCCCTAACCGTTTCCTATTTTCAATAGGCAGCGACAATAACAATGAGAGAGCATTAGATGATAGCGATCCATCATTGTCTTACTGTCAATCATTCCTCACTCATTTTCGCCTATCCCGAAGAGCCAACAACAATGACATTGGGAGAATACTAGTCGATAACCTCTTCTTCAAGTTACTCTTCACTATCTTGATTCTTTTCTTAATTCTTATTGCTCGCACAGTGACGATGATAATCTAAACGTTTCAGTTGGCGTCTTTTTTTACAGTGAATTATTCCATTACCTGTGAGAAACCAGGTTCTTGGAACGTGGAACCATTCACAGTACTACTCTGAAGCCATTCACTGATAGATTTCCTTTCAGCTTTTTCACCAAAACTCAAGTTGGCTCTCGAGCAGCTAGCTATCTATAATCTAGTACTTTCGACTATCTCCCGTAGAGACCCCAAACTTCTCAAAGCCCGTATAGAGTACTCGAGCAGCTGCAGGAGATCTGAATTCATTCTCCGGAGCTTGAAAACACTATTGGTTTCCGCTAAGTAACGATAATATGTATGACTTTGTGGTTAAACCTGTTTCTTCAAAAGCCCCGGTGGTAAAAGCCGGCATCTGCAGATCATGGTAGTAGAATTGTATGCACCTAGATTTAATACGCAGTGCATGACTTTTCCGCTTGATGGGTAGATCGAGGAATGATTTGGAAATATGGAAATTTTGACGGGATAATTGATCTGCGGGCGGCAGCTTGGCGCACGAGGAATGATTGAGATAGGCAAAGCAAACCCGGAAAATGAAGGTTTAAAACAGTCGTTCAGTCCTGTTGGCAAAATATCCCATATATAGTAAGTGTTATGCTGTTTATCTTGAAGTACAGAAAATCTGAATTCTTGGCAGCAGTTTTCTGAAGGCTGATCTTGAACGACGTGCAGGAAATAGAATTCCACTCGTGCAAAAGAGATTCAAAGACCGACGATGTGGCAGGCAAGTCATTCTTCTGTGCGCAATCAAATTTATGCCACAAAGATAACTTTAGCAGCAAGGGACGACATGCACAATAAAACTCCATTCACCTCCTTGGTCCAGAATTGCAAAATTGCTACCTCCACCCTTATGATTTTCCTTTGTGTCCATCGCCCGTACCAGAAAATATAGCGCAGTCCCTCAATTGTGCACCTTGGTCACCATCAAATGCCTCAACCTCTACGATTCTTCTTTGTTGCTGCAGCCATGTTTGTAAAAAGGGGTCGCTCCAAAGCGGAGAAATTTCTCGCTTCGGAACCGATTGGCTGTGGTGGATTGTTCTCAACGACAATTCTCCGAATATTCCCCGGGAGCCGACTGCCCCCCCCTAAATCACACAAGAACTTCAAAGGGACTTCTGCCCAGATACCGCAGCATAAGCATAATCGACGGTGTGGTATGCGGTACTGCGGAAGGGACCTCGGTGACTCGAAGTTGCATAAAAAACCGGCTGAATCTGCGAATACTGGAGGTTGGATAGGTTGCGACGCTCGCCGCCAGGGGAAAAAGCTTGAACGATCCGAAATCGATTTGATGCAGTATGTTGTACAAAGTAACCTTGATGATAGTATGGCAAATATAGGATCCGGGGTTTGTGTTGGAGATTTGTACTGGATTGTCTGTTGAAGAGATTAGTATGAGTATGCAAAATTGAAGGCTGCGAATAGACTTAGCAGACGTTCTCGATTCTCTTTGGAGGTCAATTGTTCAAATAGTCTCCCCCGAGTTCGAGAACGAGAAACAGTGACGAGTGCGCTGCGTTTGTGGTACTGAGAGACGGGATTGAGAGAGTACCTGATGACGAGTTACAATATGACGTGCTGACGAAGGTACGTTGCGGAGCGATCCCTGAAGAACAGGAGCGGTTGCTACTTTTCAGCAGCGGCTTAGCAAATGGTCGCGAAGGAGCCGCTTATCTGCTGCGGGTGCCGGTACCGGGCTGCTTTCGACCCTCCACTGAAGAGTTTTCGGAGCCTTTCCCCTCGCTCGCTTGTCAGCAAACTCACACAAACCCTACCAAAATAAAATTTCAAAATCAGCATCCTTTTTTGAAGACTCAGCATCTTTCAATCAAACAACAAATGATTCGCAACCTCAAAAATTTGCCCTTCTTCCAAGAAGCCAACCAAGTTCCGCTTATCCCGCTTTCAAGTTTCAACCAGCAAACAGCCGCCGAAAACTTCGCACGCACAATTCCATTCTAGCTGTCGCAACGCAGACTCAAGGTTAGCATCTTCTATATTTACAAGTTTCCCGTAGCTAACAGCATCTAAGTTGTCTCTTTATCTTCCAGATAGCACACTGCTTCCAAGTTCGACCGACAGGAAGTACAACAGACCGGAAAGACAGGTTATTTTGGCCGCCGCAATCTCTTGTTGCGATACCAACAATGAGGCACATGGTAAAAAGTACTATGGCACGCCATGGCGCCATGGTATAGTTGTGGATGGTGAAAGCATTAACTGTCCGACATTGGACACCAGCAGAAGCTCCAGATGAGCACCACACCCTCCTCGAGACCTCAAAACCGCCGTGGGAGTGCTGAAAGCAGCACAGGAGCGGTAGCTCCTGGACGAGTGCGCAAAGGCGGCGACCCGAGCTTTATCGACATATGGCTCAAGCAAGGGCCACGCTATATCATGCAGCTGTTATGGAATCCGAATACCCTCATCGCTGGTCCTAAGGGACTCAAGGCCGGACAGGAGCTTACCTTTTTCTATCCGAGCACCGAGTGGGATATGGCGCAAGGTTTCGATTGCAACTGCGGCACCAAGTCTTGCAAGGGCTCCGCTATATCACGCATCTGTTTGTGGAATCCGAATACCCTCAATCCTCGCCGGTCTGATGGCCGGTCAGGAGCTTACCTTCTTTTACCCAAGCACGGAGGACGCTCCCGAAGATATCAGGCCTACGGCCGGCATGATCAGCCAAGAAATATCGACAGAAGTAGACGCTCTACCCAGTGCTACTCAACGAAGCTCATCCGAGGACAGCAGAACGGCGCACGAAACCCATAACGAATGTCCCTAGTCACTGTTAGTGGAATTCGAATACCCTCATCGCCGGCCCCAAGGGTCTCAAGGCCGGTCAGGAGCTCATGTTCTTCTACCCGAGCACGGAGTGGGACATGGCTCAAGGCTTTGATTGCAACTGTGGCACCAAGACTTGCAAGGGTTACATTTCTGGCGCAAAGAACATGTCCAAGGACGCATTGGATGGATTGTGGCTCAATGGACATACCCGAAAGCTACTTGAGGAGAAGCGCGACAGCAATATCGGCAATGGTCACGCAAATGGAAACGGTGTTGGGAGGTGGCGATGATACTGCCCGAGTTCTGAAGGCGGCTATTGAACTTGCTGAGCTTAATCGCCTAGCTGCTCAAAAGTCTTTGGTCACCTACCTCACTGGAGACAACAACATCGGTTCGGGAGCGTCGTTAAATTTGCTGCTTAAGGGTGGTTTCTCCCACTCAGAACGTGCATCGTGCTGGGAAGTCTTGGTAAGCCTTTGAACTCCAAAATGGCTTTCGTATCAAGCACTAACTTAAGTGCTTAGCGAACATCTGTCTGTATCTCAAACCCGCTCCATTGTCGAACTCTAAGATCAAAGTCTTGTAAGGGCACAAGGACGACAGTGTAGGAATTCTAATGATGGATAAAGTTGACTGCGGAGGATGCCAGAGGGCGAGCTGAGAGTCTGCCAGCTTCAGTTCCAATATTGAATTGAATATTCTGTTGCTCCACTGCAATACCAGTCCATGCCTCTCAAGACAACAAACTGCACAACGACCCCAACCGCGTGTGACAGGAATGTAAGTAGACTAGCGCCGAATTGTGTTTGGCATGTGCGCAAGCTGTATTTAATTAGCCTCTGCGAACCCAGGCCCTCTTTCTCTCTTCGCAATTTCGTAATCAATCGAATACTTTCCCCTACCACCCAATTCCATCACACCGCACCATCCACGACGCCATCTTCAGATCGCTCCTTGGCTACGCAGCACATCGACAATGTCAAGCAGACCCTTAGGGCCTTATCGGACTCCAAGATCAAATTCTCGCCCCTCCAGAGTTGGACAAAGGGTGTCTATACCTCAGGTATTACCTAGGTTAGGCTAGGTATCTTACCTGAAACCCAGGCGAAAGAACTATGGTAACCTACCTTTTTTTATCAAAAGGTATTACCTAGGTAATCTTTTGCCCAGCTTTGCTCACCGCAAGCTTCGAAACGTTTGGCAGAAGTTAAAGATAGCGTGTGGCAAGAGCAGCGCGATGAAGCTGTCTCACAGAGAAACGCTCTCGAGATGCGAGTGCAGGTACACATTGAACTTTCACTTTGGGACACGGCCGGCCAAGAAGAATTCGACCGATTACGATCGCTTTCCTACGATGACACCCACGCGATCATGCTATGCTTCTCAGTAGACTCAAAGGATTCCCTTGAAAACGTTGAATCCAAATGGGTTGGGTTGGCGAAATTGTTGGTTCGAGAAGGGCCAGAAGAAGGAGCGTGAATTTGATAATAGATGGAGCAGTGGTGGAATCAGCGACTTGATCTAGACTTCCATTCTGTACTTAGTATTGGGCAATTTGGATTTATCCACTCCTCAAGCTAGAAGCATTCAATTTGATCACTTACAATTCATTTACGCCCCTCTCGTTTTTTTTCCCATTGTGCTACACCGTGATATGGAATATATTCTGAAAACGGGAGAACTCTCCCATTTTCACCCTCATTGTGCCAGATCTATTAAAGATAATGAAGGTAAAAAGTAGGATCTAAGGGGTGGTGTTCTCACGAATCTAATGCAGTAACCAACCTTTCGACGCTTCGAAACTCATGCCATAATCAGTATCAACGTTGAAGCCAAGGTGTCTGAAAATAGATAGCTCTCTCCAAAAGATATACCAAGAGTTCCCAGTGCCGATACGAAGTAGAGGTCATAGGCGAAAGTGTCTTTCCGTGAAGAAATCTGCAAAGAAGGCTGTACCCGGGGGTAAGAAAGATAGAGAATATCATAGAGGCCCCACTTCGAGATTGACCAGTCCTTGAAATATTAGATTCGATTCGATATAAATGACAAATTGTGTTTCCTGGATCGGGACATCATCGGGTGATTCTTATCTTACCTATATAGGCGACTGTATTAGACAGAGATACTGTAAAGCAAGCTGGAGTATGACCATCCCAGCTCTTGTTATGCTTATTTAACTTTGAAAACGGAATAAAGAATGGTGGTATTTTAGATTACTTACCAAAGTAGTAAAGAGCGAAGGCGGTAAGCTACTCGGGAAAGAAGACCCTCACGTGGGCCACCTTGGCCGAATGATGGCTTGGTCGTGCTTAACCAAGCACAGCCAACCAGACGTTCCCAACGGCCCTTGAACTCCCACTGCATCGCACCAGAATCTCACACCCACAACAATCCCCACCCACAAAAACCAATCCACTCAAAACACACGATTCCAATGCTACGCACTCTGAACAACAGCTGGGTTCTGAATTCCATATCGTTCAACAACTGGCACCAGTTTGTCTCGTGAGCAATCGCCTCTGAAAGCAAACTCCTCAACGTCCTACAAAGAATTCACAACGGACCAACCGCAGAATTCTTCCATCGAATGGAGTCGATCGAATGCGAATAAAAATTAATATCGTCGGAAATGTCGTCGTTGCCCGGCATGTTCTCCCAAAGACTCCCTTCAACCAGTGGACCACCATCGCAGAGAGCGGAGAGGGGAGGAGAGGATTGCTCTCCTTTGAGGTAGGAAATTGAATTCGCTCCTGTATGATCACGCTAATCAGTTCCAGGGCACTTGACAACTTCTGCGCCTCACAAAAAGCAGTTATCAATGCGATCGCAGGGTTCATCAGAGCGTCCCATCGTGCACGTGGAGGTAGGATGTTCTTGACGCTTGCATAGATAAAAACTGACGCCGCATGCATAGCACGAGGAGACGTCAAAGGCAATATTGCAATCCACGAGTACCCTGGTGGAGTAAAACCCCACTGGGATAATGGAAAATGGGTTACAGATCTCAACAAATGGCGCTCCCAAGTCTTCCGTCGTACCTTCAAGAGAGATCCCAAATTCGCCCAGAATCCTACACGCCCTCCAGGCTAGATCAAGATGCCACACGTTGCAACGTTATCTCGACGTACCCTACCCTCCTTCTACTTATTCAACAACCTTTCTCGACCCTTGACGCTGGCTGGCTCTCCCGTCTCAGTCGCTGCCGCCGCGCCCCGATCGTCTAGGATAGCAATCGATCCAGTATGATGCTGATGAGGATGATACCTCTGATGCTCGACTTGCAAAGAAGCTCCAGGAAGAGGAGGGGTGGACGCCAAAGGTGTGTGTATGGACGCCGTGGAACTTGACCACTTGATTACAAAAACTGCAACACCTCTCCGGCGGACTCTACGGAAGATTCAGGAGCTCCGCTGCCATCCTCTCTTGTAGCTGTTATAGGTTGAATAAGATTCATTTATTACTTACTTGCCTCCGATATATTTGCACAATGAGGTTTGAATTGGAAGATGAGTGAACGAGAGCAAGTAAACCATGATGAATGGATCCGGCTACTTTTGGGGTCAAGGTGTCTGTCCATTGTTCGAAAGACATGGTGGAGAACATACTGTCACGCAGCACCATGGCGCATTGAATTACGCCTTTGATTGTCTCTCCTCGAGTGTTGGAGTTGCTGGTGAACTCTTGAAGTTAAGAAGATGATATATTGACCGAGTAAGTTTCCGCTCTACATCCTCTGAATGAGAGGCTGTTGAGGAGGTGTTGAGCTGCAGGTGTTGTGGTGCCAGAGCGAGAGAGGAAGACTATGTGATGGGCTCCTGAGCTAAACAAAAATTCAGCAATCGAGCAGCCAATCCCACAGAGACCTCCACATAGGATGTATGTTGCCGATGGGTCCAGAGAAACTTTTGAATCACTTAATGATGGCCGCTGTGATAGTTCTACATGGAAATCTTCGTCTTTCACCAAACGAGGCACCATCAATTTTCCGGATCTGATCGCATACTCTTGCTCAAAACATCATCCTCGCCCGAAATGGAGCTTTGGAAAATATTAACAATCGAACTGACGATCATATCGGTATTCAGGAAATCCGCGGGTGATAAATCCAGGTGGGCGAGTCTCATTCCCAATCTCTCAACTCTGACAGCCCGGAGCAAACCAGTCGAGATGGTAAAGTCGAGGTACAACTTAGATTCTACCTCCCCACTCCTAGCCAGAACAGCTTTTCTGCCAATCTTCCGTTCCGGCCTGGAAGAATACTTTGAACGAGAAAGTTGTCTTTTTGGGGGTTTCACCTGGGCGAAGATGAATAGATGTTTCAACCGTAGCTTCTCCGTTGGGAACAACAATTGACCTCAAGAACAGAATATCGCAGACCTCAACATCCTTTAATATACGAGCAAAATCCGCAATCTCGGAGGCGGCTTCGATGGCCATCACAATCATGGCGGCTCCTGGGAATATTATAGTATGTTGCACTTTGTGGTCTGCCATCCATGGTTGTTCAGAAAGGCGTATAAAGTTGTGCCAGCGGGGCTCGGTTGGGTCTTGATTTGCGAGCTGCATACCGAGCAGATCAGTTCTCGGCTTTTCTTGATATCTATGTGCTTTGCCCCAATTGCTTTCGTGGAGATAGGCTTTGCTGTGATTCCATGGATACGGGGGAAGCATTGACAGGGGTTGATATACCATTGGAGGTTGGCCATAGAAATTAACTGCATGGAGGTCAACATTCAAACCATGTGCCCAGAGCTTTCCCGCCGCAGCCAATGCACTGGTATTTGCATCGATGTCTCTGGATAGCACAGAGATATAAAGGATCGACTTGACCAATCTCACATCAACAGATGCAAGGATTTGGCTGAGAGGGCCTCTGAGAACCCCGGCAGGCCCAATCTCAATGGCTGCTGAATAGTTGATAGGAACCTTTCGTCCAGTCTTGGAAATTGAGTGCAACGGAGCAACAGTATCCGAAAAGCGTACAGGGTTGATGAGATTCTCGACCCAGTATGAAGCATTGATATCAGCTGGTAGGATCCTAGCAGATGTCACCGAGGAGAACATCATAACGTCAGAATGTTCTTTCCTTCTTGGGGACTGCAGTGTACCCATAGCAAGCAAATAATCATCCGCAATGACTTTCATATGATGAGAATGGTAAGCCGTCTGTACTCGGACCTTACGTGCAGATATCTCATCTTCTTTGAAGAAAGTCTCCAGTTGCGTGATGGCGGTGTCGTCGCCAGATAGAGTGACGCTTTTCGGAGAATTGATACATGTACAACGACGGAGCCTTCAGGAACTTTTGACAAGTAGGAAAGAGCGTTCTTCTCGGATACAGCCACCGATAGCATTGAACCGGCCTGACTTCTGCCGAATAAATTCCTCGAAGGAAAGCAACTTTCATCGCATTTCGTTGAGCTATCGTACCTGCAGCATACGCCGCCGCTTCGACAAATTAGCGTTAATGCAAACATAGCTTATGGGAAAGATGCGTCTTTTACCAATTTCACCACTAGAGTGACCCACTACTGCTTTTGGCTCAATTCCCCAGGTTTTCAACAAATCTACGAACGCAATCTGAAGCGCCGTGTAAATTGGTTGACTGAGAGCTGGACCATCGAGGCGACTAATTCCTTTCTCTGCATATATCTCATCGATAATCGACCATGCATATCGCACATATAGCTAGGATACAAAATTAAGTTAGCACCGCCGACTAGCGCCTTGAGTTTATGGACAGTTAGTACAGCTCATATGTGCGTTTCTAGAAGTCATCTAAGAGGGAACCAATTAATGCGGTGGCTGAAGTATTCGAACGCAAGACAAGTTTTTAAGTGACAATGTGTTCCCTAAATAGAGCCCCCGCTTGGAAGAAAAACAAATATATTTTGTTTACATTGGTAATGAATTTCAAACTCTCACCTGGCGCATCGAAACTACCCAGCACGATTCCTGGAGAGGCTTATCGAATTCCATATTACCTATACCGATTTGTACAGGCCTAATATACACATCATAACGAGCGCTACTTCCGTATCATACACCACGTTTTTCTTGTCGTATGCTCTTCTGCAAAATCTTCTGCAACACTTCAGGATGTCGATGCACACTAGGCATAAGACCCATGCCAATTGTCCTCCGAATAGCCCTCGCAATCCGTCGCTGATTAACAGGCCGCAGTCCCGTATCATTCGAGTGCATGATTCTTCCCATTGGCGTCATGTATTCGGAAATCATAGAGAAATTCTACGACACGTTAGCGGTGCTTATTTATTTCTCCAAAAGAGAGCTTTACCCGATAATGATCCACGGGATTTAAAGCCAACACATCAAAAGCATCAACCGCAGGTCTTTGCCTCTGCCTCCATTTCGTCATCTCCACCGAACTCAGATCGTGCGGTGCGTAGACATCACCAGCCTGGAATCGTCTTGTAATCTGCTTGCTGATGCTTGCCTTGTGGTTATACTTTGCATCATCTTCCAAGCCTGGCTTGTCGGGCACCGAATGGCGATGATTTATTGCGCTGAGCATGTTTGAGAGGCGTTGTGTCGACTGTGCATTTCCTGGCATCGGTTTGCTGAGTAGTCCTGGGCCACGTTTTTGGCCTTGGAATTTGGGTGGGCTACTTCGCGCGTTGTTGAAGGGCTGGGAGGAGGGAGCGCTTGGGAATGGCGAATCTGCAATGCTGTGAGCGGATGGTCTTATTATGGTAGAGAGAGGTAGAGAGAGGTAGAGTTCGACTTACCATCGGCGCGGGAATTGCGAGTTGTAGATATGCCAGCTCGGAGACTTGGCACCTTTTTTGAGATCCTTTGGACCGAATGGAGACATTGTAGGCGTGGATGAGCCATTACGAGAGAAATAGCGTGAACCCTTCTCCTAATCGATCCCCAGGCGTGGAAGATGTTGTTGGTGAAGCTTGGGGAACACTTTTTAGCGTCGCTGAAAGGTTTTTCCGGAGCCGATGTGCCGACCAAAAAATATCCAGAGCATCGTCTTCGTCTTTCACCCCACCACCTCGGACCCAGACAACCACAACAACTTCAAAATGGTCCGAAAACTAAAGCACCATGAGTCGAAGCTCTTAAGAAAGGTCGACTTTACCACTTACAAAAGCGACAACAATCACCGCGATGCTACGGTATTACGACGATATGCGATCCAGAAACCTGGGGACTATCAAAAATACAACAGGTTATGCGGAGTATGTACCATCAATTGCTCTACCCAATCTGCACCTTGACCCTTAGAATGAAATCAGCAGGCTAACAAAAATCTTAGTCTTTAAAACAACTCGCCCACCGCCTCGCTGCCCTCCCCCCAGACTCGACCTTCCGCCAAAAGCAAGAAACGCTCCTCCTCGAAAAGCTCAACGACATGGGTATCCTCCCCTCCACTGCATCCACAGCCAAGCTCTCCGAAGTCGAGAAAAACGTTACGGTATCCGCATTCTGCAGAAGGAGGCTACCAGTAGTGATGACAAGGTTACGAATGGCAGAAACGGTGCAAGCTGCGACCAAGATCATCGAGCAGGGCCATGTTAGAGTTGGAACAGAGACTATCACCGACACGGCTTTCCTGGTTACGAGGAGTATGGAGGACTTTGTGACTTGGGTTGATGGGAGTAAGATCAAGAGGAACATTCTCAAGTACAGGGAAAAGTTGGACGATTTCGATTTACTGTAAGAAGGCGGCAAGAAGAATTGCTTTCGGGCATGGTTTGGTTAGGATTTGTGTGGGAAAATGGCACTTGCATAAATGGCGTAGGGATAAATTGGGACCACAGCATTATAGCGGCGTTTGGAGTTCTGCTCTAGTAAGCCACTTTCTTGTTCTTCACAAGTCATATTGATACCAATGAAATGGATTTTTTGTTTCATTTGGGGCTGAATACAAATTATTTACGTCCTTCCATAGGAATGTTGTGCTCAGAAATTGTCGCTATACTGTACTACGTATCTACATCTCCTTTTGACAATGCGAATGGAGGTTGAAAATTGATACAAGACTCAAAAATTCCTCGATTGGCACTCTAAACCTTCCCATCTTAATGTCCTCCGAGACCTATGGAATAAGCAACCGTAGTCATCATCTTAGACCCAGACGCCATAATCGAAGTCCCAAAAACAGGCTCAAACCCAATCCCAGACCCCTATCTTCAAGACACAGCAACTACGATCAAAAAGGTTCCCCTTCTTGTCACTATCGAAGTCCAACCCGTCTCAGTCGGTCGGCCTCCTAAATGCAAACGTTGCCGTACGTGTCGCACAAACCGTGCATCACCATCAAAGCAGCTACTGTAATGCGAAATATCTCAAGTGCCAAAGAAATACCAACCAAACATCAAAAGTGCGAATGATATTAAATATTTTGTTGCATATCGCAGGTTTCTTTATAAGGCCCAAATAGGCAACGTTAGCAGATAAGCGAAAAGGGCTAGCAACATAAAAAGCCGCTGTTCAAGACTTACAGAACGATATGCGACTTGTATCTACGTATATTACTAGCGTCGTTCGCTTATCTGCTAGCGGTTGCCAGTTTGGACCTTATAAAGGTATCTGCGATTTGCAACAAAATATCTAATACCTTTAGCACTTTTGATGTTTGCACTTCCTACGGTAGTTAGGTTGTGAGGGATGTGGCGGAAAGGTGAAGGGCCTGGATTTCCCACCGGTGATGGTAAGATCAACTACACCGATGAAGCCTGGTGATCGAGAAGGAGATAGAACAACGACAGTGATGAGGAAGCGGATCTCTGAGAAAGAGATATTAGTTGGACATGCCGCAACTGTTATATTGGCTCTTTATTCCCGGTGGTGTGCTCAGTTTCGAATTGCAGTTCCTTTTGAAGTGTTCAAGCAGCTGGTGGTGGCTATCTTGCTGAGGAAAGAAAGAGAAATACAGATCAATCTGATCTATAGCTGAAGTCGGAGAATGATAAGAGCCAGGTTGCTACCTGCAGCATGAGGAATCTCGCCAGTTGGAGGTGTTAGTTAGCAGGAGGTGCGAGTTGCGAGAATAGCTCGCGGTAGTCAACCTCTTCCACTTTTGGTATATGGCACAATGGACACGATGGCAAAGTGACTTTAGTTTAGCAATGCTATACTTCAGCCTCAAATTTTCAAATTTATATAGGTCTTGAAAGCGTGGAAGAATTGTTGTGCTGGGGTATCATCGTTCTATTATGTAAATTCTAGGGAGAGGCAAAGCATACTCAAAATTTGGTAGCCATTTACCATCCTATATCTCCCCTTCAAACTGCCTCACCAATAACCCTTTCTCGCCCAAGAAATCCTTAACGTCCTTAACCGTATACTCCCCCCTATGAAACATACCCGCACCCAACGCAGCATCTGTCCTCGTCTTCTCAAATACCTCTTCAAAATGTCCCGGGTTGCCGGCACCACTCGACGCAATAACAGGAATACTGATAGCACTTTTGACATGGTTGATAAGTTCGAGGTCGAAGCCACTATTGGTTCCGTCCTTGTCGATGCAGTTGAGGAGGATTTCTCCAGTGCCCATAGCTTCGACAGCGGTTGCGAGCTCAACTACGTCCATGTCTCGCGTTTCTCGTCCACCTTTGATGGTACAAGCGTACCAGCAGGACTTCTCACCATTCGGGCCTGGAAATTGGGTGGAAATGGTGTTGTGCTTTGTTTCGGTGCCATTGGGGACGTAAACGCGTTTTGGGTCTACGCTGACAACTACCGCCTGGTTGCCATATGCCTGTGATATCTGCTCAATCGCTGTCTTGCCGGAAAGCGTTTTCCCAGCAGCATAGTATTCTTCAGCCGCCGTAACAGCGTCGGATCCAATCGACACTTTATCAGCTCCGCTCTTGAAGTACATCGTTGCGATTTCCAGGGCCGAGACTTTAGTCCCATCAGTATCCGTCGTATCTCGAATTCCACCACCTATCGTCAACGGAACGAAAACTGTTTCTGACGTTCTCCTTAAGATCTCGAGCATGGGTAAATCGGCGAGCGGACAATCCCGGAAACTTGTAATGTTTAAAAACGTAACCTCATCTGCACCCTGTTCGTAATATTTCCTCGCCATTTCCACGGGTTTACCCAAATTCCTGACATTTCCTCCCTCTCCCTTCTCGCGTACATCGTATTGGTCGCCTTTCGTTACTACCAAATCGCCTTGGTCATTTGTGCGTACATCCAAGCAAGCAATTACTCTGCGAGTCAAGCCCTCTTGTACGGCTTGTAAGCCAGCAATAGCTCCACTTTCCTTGTCTCCATCCAGAAATGCCTTGAGAACCCTCAAACCTGCAGCACCACTCTTTTCGGGGTGGAATTGCGTCGCAAGAATATTCCCCTTAGCTACAGCTCCCACAAACTCCTCGTCGCCATATCTCGCAGTTGCTACCGTCCATCCCTGGTCCTCCAACTCCCCCTTGCGGTATGGTACCTTGTACGTATGGACATAGTAGTATTTTGAACTCGGCCGCAGCCCGTAAACTTGTTTATCGCTGGCGTTTGCGCTGTTCCAACCAATGTGTGGGACAGATTTGGTCGCATCATTGAATCGATCGAGCTTGCCCTTGATGAAGCCGAGACCAGGGACGGAGGGGCTTTCCGAGGATCCTTCGAACAGCACTTGCAGACCAACGCAGATGCTCATGAAAGGTTTCCCGGATTCAATGTGCTTTCGGATTGCCGGGAGGTAGCCAGCTTTGGAGAATTGGGTCATGCAGTGACCAAAGTGTCCGACACCGGGGAGGATGAGTTTCTGCTCATGAAAGTACAATTAGCTTCAATCTCAAAACTCAGCATAAAATTTATGCGCTAACTTTTGCAACAGTAAACAGTGAAAGGTTTACCATAAATTGGAAGCAATTGAAACTTACATCAGCCTTTTCGACATCTTCTGGAGTTTTAACCCATTCGATTGTGTACCCCACCTTCTCGATAGCATTGGCGAGACTGCGTACATTTCCAGCTACATAATCAAGTAAGTAAACCGTGGGCATCTTGGTAGCAATTAAAAAATTACTTGCAAATGTTCTCTTTTGTTTCAATTGGAGTTGTGGACTTTAAAAGGAGTTGGAGTGAGTCAGGTTGGCAGGACGAGATTCAACCCCGCCATAATTTGGCGGCAGAAACACACACCGCCTTTCAGGGGTACTTTTCACAGGGTAAGCTAGCGGGAACTGAAAGCCCTCAAAAACAACAACCTCGCGGAAGGCGAACTGAAAAAGAAAAAAATACAAGAGAAAGAATTTACATAGAGATGCAATTCCTTTCTACTCACTTTCCTCTGTGCTTCCTATTTTCACGTCCAACCTTTTACTGTATTGAAGACATCCAGAATTTCCTTCCCCAAAACCCATTACCCCAAACAGTCACTACACCACGCGAATTTCTTACTTATAGAAATTCGATCAAGTTTCATGCGACATTCCATCTTCGTGAATAAAGAAAATCACTCCAGGGCCAGCTGGTGGGGTGAAATGAAGCGCCTGGTGCCAGCAGAAAACAAAGAAACTTGACACCGACATTCGACCTCTTTCGAGGCATGTCCAAAAGCGGCTCTTTGTGTGTGATATTTGGGTGTCGTTCAATGTTCGCGTCCCTAGATGCAGAGAATCCACAGTATCTACTTACTTTCAAATGAACTTTACTCGTCACATCACTTATGAGTGAACCGCTATTACTTTATCTCGGAACCGAGTCGTCCTTGCTATATCTTGTCAACTAGTTGGGAGATTTTTGATCTTGTTAAACCGCCGCAGCCTTTAAACTAGAAGCATCTTAGAGTCCAAAACGAAACCACCACAAATCCCAACCCATTCATCTGCCCCAAAATGCCGGCACCGTTCGCCAAAGATCCGTCCCCGTACGATCCCTTCCAGGGAGCCGAAGTCCACCGGCGCAGAAGACTGGCCCAAAAACGGGCCAACGAAGAGCGTTCGCGTAGTGGAACTCCCACCCCCGCAGTCTCCAGAACACAAACCCCTTCCCCATCATCGCCCGAGTCAGACGGTGTTCCTCCCAGCCGCTCTGCCACATCCAGTCCACTCCCCAAGGGGAAGTTGGAGTACGACCCCTACTCACAGTTATTCGCCGCCTCGAGTCGACAATCAGACGCACGTATCCGTCAACCCACTCCAAAAGTTGAGGATTTGCTGGTTGGTGTGGCCCAAATGTTAGTTTCCCCAATAGTGGTAGTGCTTCCCCTTTTCTCCTGAGCTAAAGCCAACTTTGACTAGTGCCAAGCAGAAAATGAAGAGGAATGAAGCGTTGGCTGCGAAGAGAAAGAGGGAAGAGACAGAGGACGAGGATGACGACGAGGTCGAGTTCGAGGTCGCTCCTAGAAAGGAAAAACCCATCATAAAGAGGAGCGATAAAGAAGAGGAGGCTTTAATTAGAGCTACGAAGTATGAGAAGAGAAACGAAACGATGGTTGCTGTAGCGTGGCGTAGGCGAATGGAGGAAGAAGCTGGCATGGCTGCCTATAACGCTAAGGAAGAAGCTCGCAAGATGAAAATAGCTGCTAGAAAGGCAAAACAAAAAACGGCCGAAGAAACGAATGATGCCAATAAAGATCAGGACGTAGAAGACGTCGAACCCCTATCCCCCCTCGAGAAAACCCCTCCGCCGGAGGACTCGGAAGAGAAATCACCGGAATGGATAAGTCCCCCGACACCACCACTCGTCCATGTCTCCGAGTGGACTTCGAAGCCTCGTCCAGATGAAGAGCCTTCAGATTCAGAAAGCGAAGAAGAATAATCTTCGAGATAGATGGCCACGTAGCCTCGAAAGTTTGACAGTTTCTGAGATCCTGCGGGCTGGTTCTCTTGGGTTATTGGCAATAGTAAGGGACACGAAAGTAGGATCATTTAGTTGGGGCAACGCGTGCCACTTTGTACGAAATAACAATTATGTTCATTGTATAATGCTTAAGAAAGTGGAATCAGCTTTTAGTGAGGTCATACAAATGTAGCTAGGGGACGCGGGAGAGATAGAACATGCTTGCCAGAATGGACTTACCGGTATCCTCTCAAGCTTCACTTGCTGATTGGCCACGGCCCTTCGTCAGAGGAGTTCTCATCAACTCCAATGCTCAAAAATACAGCCGCCTGCCCACGTCAAAATTTCCAGCTCTGGACACTTGATGAATGAAAGTTGAGTGGCGGATATGCGAGTCATATTTTGACAAAATCAATTCATATCTGCCCATAGTACGCCACTGATGCAAGATCTCATTTCTCATACCTTTACGAATCACACCCAACTGTGAGATAACCACCCAACGTCTAGCTACAAACCCGTTCGTCTTCTTCCCGCTTGCCATAGTCTACTGCTCGAGTAGATAACAGGCAAGATATACTACCCCTTAGCCCATCCATGAATGAAGGTTACCGTACCCTGACATAATTTTCTCTCATATCACATTATGACGCGTTGCTACACCGTTGTAGCAGTGTTGCAGACCATGAATCTCAATCAAGGTAAAATCTTTATTGTTCGCCGATGTTGTAGGACTGAATTAATTCGGTGAGCTTGCGAGCCTCTACCTTGAAGTCAATAGGTGCGGCATTCATGACTTGATATCGAACCCTGGATGGTTATTAGCAAACATAATGTGGAGAAGTTTTGGCTCAAGACATACCTTGAAGTATCGTTGTAGTTTTCCATCTTGGCTCTGCATCTGAAAGTATAAGTCTTACAATTCGCATCTTCGAATGCTTTCACTGATGCATCGTGGTCATTCTCCTTGAGTTCCACAAGGGCGTCTGCACTCATTCCCATGATAAGTTTTCCTACATCGTCGAAGCAATTCAAGTAAATCTGTCCAGTGTGATCGGCGACACTGACTGTCATGATGTATCGATTCTGTGGTTTGGGGTGAACTGTCGAGCACTTTTCGCAACTCCAGCCATTATCCACCTCGATTACTTTCTTGTTGCAGTTTTCACTCGCACAAGCCGGGTAAGAAACATTCTCCTGCTTGATGAAAACGATAGTCCCCTTGAAATTGAAATAGTCTTGGGTATCCGACATGCCCAGGCCTTCGTCTTTGACTTGACCCACAGTCTTGGTTTGATCCGTTCGACCACCTGCAGCTCCCATACCAGATCCAGTGTGTGATGCAAAATTCTCACTACGTCCTTGAGAGTCGTACCATCCCTTCAGCTTATGAGCTTCTGCGATATCAGGGTCGACGGTCATAGATCCCGACGAAAGCAAACTCAGACTTTTCCCATTGAAATCGGAAACTTTGCAGCCTTTGAAAGCTACGATCGACTCGAGGTTCACGTCAAATGATGTTGCTGTCTTGGCCCAGATGGTCAACCTAACAGAATATCCGCTATCATCCACCAAAGTCAAGTCGCGTTTGTTGTATGGGGTTTGTGTAGTCTTCGATGTGATGGAGTTGACATCACCAACATCTTTAAGTACTCCAATGACATCGATTGTTGCGTCCTTTTCGATTTGTGCAAGACTGCTAATGTTGGCGAAATTGAATCGAATCTGGGGGACATTATCTTGATCTTCGCATTTCTCAATCGTAGTATCCTTGTCGAACGTAAGTTCGTAGTCGTTGGGAAGGTTCGAAAACTGTTTCTTTGCAAATTGTACTTTGCACGGACTCGAGATATAATAGACGGAATTTTCCTGGAGCAGTTCGTAGAAATCATCGCATTGTTGATTGAAACCAGTTGCTTTGATTTCTCCACTTTCATCCAGTAGATTGACGCCGAACAACTTTCCTTCGCTGCCATTTCTATTCCAAAACTTAATCTCTGACTTGCTGGTCACACGAGCCTTGATCGTCCATTTATGAGCATATGGAGAAAGGGCCTCGATAGGGTAGATATTGGTATGCGATGAAGAGCTCGATGGGCCGGCGCGCTGTGGCGAGGCTTGCTGTTGTTGCTGCTGTTGCTGCTGTTGCGGTGGTGCTGCCGGCTTGTTTCCGTAAAATCCGCCACCTGCAATAGTCGTGTTCGCAGGTTTAGTATCAGGGTTTGCAGGACCTAAGGCCTCTGGTTCTCCAATTTTGTCAAGTTCACCAAATCCATCTATGACTTCGAGATCCAAGACGATAAGAATTCTAGTCATGAATTAGGCATGTGAACAGATGAACGCAGTCCAGGGAGATTCTGCTTACCTCTTGCCTTTTACCTCGTTTGCCTGGTATGACTTCAGTCGAACGATGGAGCCTTTCTTCAAAACTCCCTCGTGCACGACATGATTCGCCTCTACAACTTGTAAGCATTCGTATATTCGAAGGGACTCGGATGGGCTCACGCGTGGCAAGCATGCTCTGCACGAAATGCTTGACATCACTCAGAACAAGTCGATAGCGTTCTGGCACACCATCACCTGTGGAGCCCAGAACTTTGATCTGAACGCATTGAAAGACAGGCACAGGCCAACGCGATTCGAGGGTGTCGGGGTCGTTGAATATGGCACTGTTGGAGTCAGTAGGCGTTGCAATAAAGTCAACGCGCGGGTGAAAACGTACTTCATAGCACCAGTGGTGATCACCGATCGTGGGTCTCCCATCTTGAAGGATATCGTAGTTGCACGAAGTGGTGTGGGGGATTGTGGCGATGGTCGAGTTTGTGTATAGAAGTTGCCTGGTGTGTTGACGAGGACTCGTTTGTCGAAAGACGCGACGTGAAGTACTTTACGCGTGAAAGAGCAGCCGAAAAGAGCAGGCGCACGGACCATGTGCCATCAGGGCTGATCTCCCCGCACCTGCATCCAAGGCGGGTGCTACGTAACCACACTTCTTTCTTCAATGCAACAGCTATTCGGATCCCACCTCACTTCCTCGAATACCATCCACATCTTTGCCCGACACTGATACTACGAAATCTTGCTTAAAATCATGGCAGACCCAGAAGTTGCAACGAAGGCTCCGGAAAGCGACGCTACTGAGGAAGCGGTATCCGCCAGTTTGGTTCCTGGCGATACCCCCGCGCAAACCGGTGCAAGCTTGGGCTTAGGGGTAGGTAAATGCTTCCCAAGTAATGACACACAGCTAATGGAGTCTAGGAGCACTGTGTAACGGATAGACCAACTCGTTAGTACCGGACAGATGAGATCTAGTTGAAGGCTCCAACCGCGCATTAACTGACTTAAGCCAGCTTCCGGACAGGGTCCTTCAGGAGCAATTTCTCAGCTAGGGGAAACATCATGTTATATATCGAAGCCAGCCGATTATCCTCACGCCCCATCGAAGCTCCTACTGTTCCTAACTGGTGCCACTGGCCTGCACTCGCAAAATAACCAAATACAAGCTGATATTTTCGCGAGGGAGGGTTTCTTGGTTGTTATGCCAGACATGTTCCAAAACGATCCATTACCCGGCTCAGCAACATATTCTGAAGACAAGGACCCATCCGTTATCGAGCAGATTAAAATGCGTGCGGCAGAGACAGCGAAGAGTTTCTTGATTGATATGTGGTTGGCAAGACAGACTCCCGAGAAGGTATTGCCAATCATTCACAAGGTTATTGAGGCAGCCAAGGACGAGTTTGCAGACGCAGTCGCAAATGGTGGAGGAATTTATTCCGTCGGCTACTGCTTTGGTGGAAGAATGACTCTACTACTGGCTGGCGAGAAACCAAATGCCGTTGCTTGGGGACAACAAGCTCCTGACGAAGAAGCAGGTGTCACTACGACTGGCCCCTTCATCAAAGCAGGAGCAATTGCTCATGCGACGTTAGTGACGAAGGAAGATTTTGAGGGCACGAAAGCTCCAGTGGCTTTCGTTTGTGTTGAAAACGACCAGCTGTTTTCTGACGATGTTCGGGATCATGGAGAGAAGCACTTGCAAGAAAACAACATCGAATGCGAGTTCAAGACATATTCCGATGTACCTCATGGGTTCGGGGTGGTTGGGGAGTACACGGATGAAAAGATTAAGGCTGCACAAGTGGAAGCTTTTGATCAAATGTTGGCTTGGTTGAAAATTCATTAAACGGTTACTCGGTTTCTGGCTTTTGGCGTTATGCGAAATATCATGGGTTGTCAGATGAATGAAACTTTTGGAAGATCAAACTACTCCAGACTGGCCGTGTTTTTCAGTTGAACTCGAGTTGAGATGATTGATCTAATAAGATCGTCCTTGGCAACGTCTACGTGCCTATGGTAGGGTAGACAGCCATTGATTACCGCATTAATTGGTTTAGAGCACCCCCCCTTTCGTTTTTGACCTCATTGTGCCAGACCTTCACAGAGAACATAAGATCGAAATGGGAGAGCATCTCCCGCGAACGAATCTCTCCCGTTTTCGGGGTCTCTTATATTCTGACCTTCATGGTGCCAGGTCGTGATAGAGAATCGATATAAAAAACGGGAAAGGGGGGTGCTATAAACTAATTACTGCGGTACTCGAGCATGTGGACTTACTCTATTCTTGCTTGAAGTTTACCGTCCATTTGGAAGTGGTTGTTTCAAGCCTTTTCTAAGCGTGCTCTCCAGGAGGCTAGGATATCAGTATCGACTTAAGTTGCGCCGCTCTATTACGAGTTTCTTCTGTCGCTCTGTTGTGGTATTGACATATGTCAGTATCTTATTTCGAGCTATAACGCAAGCTAGCGAAACCTGGCTGACGCCTCCTCCAGTTCAGCTATCCTCTTCATACTCCGCATTTCTATTTTGTCGATCGAATCCACACGAGTAGCGTGAAACTAGAGGGTCGCCTCACTCCTCGCTTATTCCTGTGGTTAAGCTGCGCTGCCACAAGCCCAAGATTTCGTTTATCTGTGTTGTGACCAAGGGCCAAGAATACGATTCAAACGCTGGTGAACGCAACCTTATTCCAATTCCAGTCTTTCGCCCGCGTTCAGATGTCCACCTTGGTGGCACTGATGCACGTTTGTCACGCCCGACCCTTGCATACTTTGGAACACCACAAGCTTTAAAACATACACACAGACATCGCCCCCAGCATATGCGACTTCGTCCAGTGTATTTGATCTGCACTAGCGCTATCGATAATGGAGCTGGGGTAGCTCAAACGATTCAAGAGGGGGTTGGACGTTTCCTCTAAAGCACAAGATCCAATCCGTACTCGCATTGTGGATACCCGTGGCTGCGCTCATAAGCATTGCGATTTCCTTTGTATCTTTTGACTTTCCTCATTCCCGAGTTCTGGTGTTTTTCGGGTCAATTGGTACTTTCTATTTATTTCCTTTTTTCTTCATCTTCTATCTTCTATCTGGAATTTTAGGGATCTCCTGGTGAGAAACATCAAAGATGCGTTATACTTATTTAATAATGTTGGTTGCGACGACGGTGTCGTCTCGATCGATCGAATCTCGCTCCTGTAAGTTGTCTTGCTTTTCCTCTTCGTCATCACGAGAAAGACCTGCAGCTATTGTCTCGAAAAACACATGTCAGATGTGGCTCAGCCATTATCTTGGTCTCAGTTGAGCTTGAATCTGGTTCAAGATGGAGATCCGACTTCGGCCTCGAATAACGACTCGGATTGTGGTCAGCTGGAAAGTTCTATGATTCAATCCCTTTCCAATTGCTTATTTTACATTTCTTCACCGCATCTTTCACTGTTTCACCAATCTCCCTCAAAATCCCAAAACTAACACCGGCACCAGCAAACCCGCCCTCACCCAAGTCTCAAATCGTCCATCCCTACATCAATCCTCTCATTGCCTCCCCGCCAGCCTCCGCCAGCCAATGCCGCTTCACGGTACCGTCTAAATACACACCCTCCACCAAAGAACCAGCCAGTCCCCAAGCCCCCTTATTAAGCGACGATCAACACCAACTTCCGCCTCCCCGCCCCTCAGCCCACATCCCGAACCACGCGTGGCCGTATATCTCCGTGCTCCTCAATAAATTCATCGGTGATAAGCGAGACACCATGCAGACGCTAGATCTCGGGCGCGTTCTACACGATGTAAGACTGGAGGGTGTCATGATGGGGCTGGTCTACACCTCGACCGCAGAAGTCGAGCCTACCTCTCCCCCTTCCGCAACAGAGCCTCTGGACGAACCAAAGCACGAACTGAGATTCAAGCCGAAACCGCGTGGTGCGGCGAATCGAGGAGAGAGGAAATTGAGGGAGAATGGGGGGTTGACGGGGGAGGAGAGTGAGTGTGTTCAGAGTGCTGTTAGGAGAGTGGAGGCGGAGCATCTTATGGAGGGCGCGATGGAATTGTTGGGAGGCGGCAAGGCGAGCTTCTTGTTGTATAGGGTTGACTGAATGTGGGTGGATTGGGTCTTTTACTGGGGTTTTGGAGTTGGAGAGATATCAATGGGCTAGAACTTGGGCATATACAAGCCCTTAGTTTTCTGTAAATGTATAACAACATAAAGAAGCGAATGAAAATTTACCAAACACAGCTTAAGCTCCTCGGAAACCTAAGTGTGGTCAAATATGTGGCATTTCCATCAAACCCAAGATAGCTGAGAGCTGTTCACTGTTCAGCATATGATATTACAGTATGTCAAAACTGCTCAATTTCTCCCCCTGTGCCACTCTCCCACGGCAAAGCTTAAGCAATACTAGTAGTCTGACCAAAATAAACTCTGAATGAGCTGTCAAATTCAATAAAATCACCGACTATACAGTAAGCAACCGTGGAAAATTATATTATACATAACATACTCCGCACGAGAATAATAAAGAATTAGACAACCAAACGAAGAAAACTACACCCCGAAGTTAAAAATGATTCCTTTGGGAGCAGTGTTCGGCAAAAGGTTACCATGGTAATACCTTTTGATAAAAAAGGTAGGTTACCATACCTTTTTTAAAATAAAAAGGTAGGTTACCTAGAAAA